>JAVQJL010088904.1:0-50779 GCA_036024295.1 Nannoperca obscura | reverse complement strand
CAGCTGTGTGCTTCTCTCGTCCCTCTCTCTCTCCCCCTCCCTCCAAAGATTTCTGCAGGTGTTTCTGCCTCTGGCGCTGTAGAGTCTGGATCTGTGGTTGCACCTGCTGCCCCCGTGTTCCTGCTCAACCGCCACTGTTGCTATTATTGTTACTGCTCTCATTATTAGTATTGCTATTAAACTGCTATTAACATTTTTATTAATGATGGCATCAATACCATTACCACATCTATTAATTTACATCGCTATGTAGATCTGTACTGTACTACTGTTTGTTCTCCTTCCTCCTGCCCCCCCCCTTCTTCAAACCAACCGGTCGAGGCAGATGAGCGCCCACCTAGAGCCTGGTTCTGCTCGAGGTTTCTACCTGTTAAAAGGGAGATTTCCTTGCCATTGTTGCCTAGTGCTGCTAAATAAAATTTAATTGAAAATTGTAAGTGCATATCCATGATGCACTACATACCTGATTCCATGTATTCCACTGAGTCAACAGGCAAGCAACTCCCATGTAGAGGCTGCATGTCCTCCTTCCCATCACACTGCGCCTCAAGATTACTCAGACTCTCATCATCATTATCAGGATCAAACTTCTTTAGCCTAAGACAAACCAGCAAAATAGTTTTAAAATCAGAACTATAAAGGGTTAGGGTGCAATGTATTTATGTATAATATATTATATATTAGGTCTAGTGTACGCTACCTGGAAGGTAGGTATTTAAAAAGCAGTTCCTGAAAATCAATCTTCTCTTCCTTCTTGCATTTTGTGTTTCGAACACGTGCAGAGCGTCGCTTCGTTGTCTCCCCACTATCTTCCACCCCGCGTTTCCTTTTGGGAGCTTTCTTAACTTTATCTGTCAGTGAAACTTCCACCGCTGTAGCTGTGAACACACAGTAGGATAAGTTTAAAAAAAAAACATTAAATACAGAATATTAGTTGCATTTACAGTTGCTAAAAAAAGACAATTATTTATCATCATACATAGGAAGGCAAAAGAGATATTTCTCATCATAAACAACTAACCAACAGAGAGAGCAGAGGTGGTGACCTCCACGGTGGTCTGGCTGGGGGTAATCTGAGGTTGAGTGCCGGGTTGGGTCAGCACTGCCGGCTCACTGAGGGCCATTGGCGGCAGAGACGAGCTGGGGCTGCTGCTCAGCACGGTGGTCTGGCACATACTGACAGGGCTGCTGGGTTGGGGGAGGTTCTGGAGGAAGTTTGGGTCACTGTACTCTGACAAGTCAATTCTGCGACCAAGACTCGGGCGTGGTGGCTCACATGTGGTCTGATGTCTGTACATCACAAGAAGGCTTTCACCAACATGCTTCCATCTGAGATACAAAAACAACAGTTCATTAATATTAGCTAAAATCATCCTAAAAGGAGAGGTCACTGAGTCAGTGCAAAAAACTATAGGCAAAATCAGATATAAAACCCTCAGAGATAACGGTTAACAAAAACGATTCATGAAAAATTGAGCCCAGAAAACAATTACTTCAATGTCAGAGGACCTTAAAGAATTTCAGCAGAGTATATCCCGTTTCTGCATGCTAGCTTTGCATGAGTATAAATTGGTCTATCCTCAGAAAGACAAATAACATATCCTGAAGTCTTGACTGTTGTTCTCATTTGAATAATTTTCAAAATGTGACTAGTTACTTTAAACTAAACTGTTCACAGAGACACAGCAGCACAGCACTCACGAGAGGCAACGGATGGGCTGAATGAGGACAAGGTCAGGCTTTGGTTCACAGTGAGAGAGCGCCTGTCTGCGCTTCCGCATCTCCAGTGCCTCGTCCACAATGGATTGGCGTTCCTCTTTCTCCACTTCCACATAGTGAACAGACATATCACTGCCAATGACCCACAACAGAGCGCAGAGATTTGTCAGTGATGTGAAATTATACAGCTGCAGCTTGAGCTCATTCTAAATACTGTGGAATAAAAAGTGAGCTGGCTTCACCATTTCGTGAACATCTGCATCGTGTCCTTTTTCAGACACGGCTGCTCCTCAAAGATCTTCTCCTTCAACACCAAACCTTTAGTGTAACAATGATCCTTCTCTAGGGCTTTGGCGATGAAGTACAAACAGCCTGTAAATATGCAGATGACAATTACTTTTCTATCTATACTTAAGCTCTTGCACTCTTGTAATGAGAGAGGATACAGAGTAAAGATCTTTTGATGATGTATTACGTACAGGTGTAATCACTGAGTGTGTAGAGAATAGTTATGAGGTTGTCCAGGCAGGGCCAGTGGTCTGGGTTACAGTGCAACCCCTCCTCAAAGGCATGTCGAGCCAGAGGAATGCGCACCAGTCGCACAGCCACCTGACCAATTTTGTACCACATGTTCACGTCAGTGGAATCCAACATAACTGCCTAAGAAAAAAATTGAAAATATGGTAACACTCACCACACTGTTATTCGTGTGCATTAAAAAGACACATTTAGCTGCACAAAACGGTGCAATGGCCAAGAATGATAATAAACCATTAAACTGGCACCGTTTTACCTCCAAATAAAACTCCATAGCAGTCTCCAGGTCATCCCGCAATGCAGCCATAGTAGCCAGGTTTTTAAAAGTAGAATATTTCAACATCAGTCCGGGATGCTTGAGACCCACTCGCTGGTCGTCCGAGGGCATGGCCTAAAATATTAGAGGACACATCAAATTTGGCATCAAACACAGTGTAATGCAGATTCGTCTTATGGCCTTCAAGCAGTATGAACAGCTTATGTCACAGTCACAGCCCCTGTATGTGGGGATTACTGCTACCTCAATGTTAAAGTTTAAGCGCAAATTGCACATTTTATTTAATCAATTTGAAACTGCATTTTGATGCAGTAAATCTTTTTTTTTTTTGACAAGAATTTTGGCGACGTATTGCAGAGAAGGTAATAAAATATTTAGCACAAATAGACCTTCACAAACGGGATATTTTCTTAACAATACTATAAAATTAAAAATACTCAAAATGAATGAAGACCTCTACCAGTCTCACCAAGAACCAAACAAGTGACTTCACAAGTAAAGACTATTTCACTAATAAATAATGATGTTCAGTGGACTAAAAAAACAAAACAAACAAGTGCTGCAGTGTGTGTGAAATATATCTTAATCGTGCAGAATTAGGCTTGTACCAAAACATGAGATAGTCCTCACTGACTAAATAGGATGTATTGAGGTGATTATGTGAGAGCATTACGCTGGTTTCAATTACTTCCCAGATACACAGTAGTTTGGGTGTTCTGTGCAGCTATATTAACAAAGATCTTTTGACAACGTAAACAGGATCCTGTGTGATATTTTACCTCTTTGAGCAGTGGAGTTTTGAGAAGCTCATGATAGGCCTGGGCAGACTCCTCAAACTTGTCATGCTTTTGCAGATCTAGAGCTTTGTGATATAAAGCAAATGCCTCGGCTTCCTGTGGATAAAAATAAAATAAAAATCAGACAACTTATTTAGATCTACAGAGGAAAACGTCTGCATCAGCAGATTGTTGATTCTTCAGCGAATAAGCTGTACCTGGGCCTCTTTTGTCCGACTCTTGCTACTTCTCAAGGGGTCTTGAGACTCGTCTGCAGCTGTCGAAGCAGCATTCAATGCTGCTATGCGAATCTGTAACGAACACAGAAAAAGTGGCAAACCCATTTAGCAAGAAGATTTATAACTCAAGGGGAGCTAGTAACTCTGCACAATCACAAGATGTATTGATAGAAAACAGCTACCAAGGATGCGCTCACTAATTAAAAGGCTTACCATTTTAATGTGTGAAAAGCAGACCTTCACGGTTTGCAGCTTTTGATTGGATCTATAGAAATGTATGGAAACGGAGCAAAAAAAGGAACATAAAAGCAGGCAAATTTAAGGTTAAAAAAGCACAGAGAAAACATGTTGTATGTCCCATCACCATACAAATCACCGACAAACGCTGTCTACCGAGACTGTCTAGTCAGATGTTGTGACTGGGCACAACTGCTAATCGAGAGGGGCTTGGGACCAACTAGCTACCCATGCCATACCCAATTTCCATTCAAAACATAGCCCTGGTTAGCTTAGCAATGCGGTGGGCCATTGCTGTAGTTTGTCCCGAGCATGGGACATAGCTTCATTGGTGAATAACACAACCAAACCTCTGGACAGCAGGTGGTAAATATATCTTCCTGACGGTCTAGCAAACAGCTTACGTTATTGCCTGAGCTAACGCTAGCTGATATTAGCACACACATTAGCTATATGCGCTAACGTTAGCTTGTGTTTCACCGGGTCATCATCACTTGCAAAGCTGGGCGACTTACCGTTCATTTCCGTTTTAACTGCATTTGTAACGTTGCTGTTATTATTGCAAGGTAGCTAACTTTAAAAAACACTGCAGCCATGAGCGGACATGAAGCACAAAGCACGTTTGAAACTTCATCTATTCATCATCCTTTGTTGTTGTTAACGTTAGGGCCGTTTGCGTCACAGTTTGACGCTTGCTACCCGCCAATTAGTAAAGACGTCACTCATTGGTCAATCCACTGTGGGTGTATTCATAGGACCAATCATATTTTACAATATTGAGTGAAACCACACCGTAGACACACACACACACACACACACACACACACACAACACTGACATTTCAATTAACAGAAAGGGACATGCTTTTCAGTTAGTAATTGCAAAATTACAAAAACATCAAAGTCACTATTGAAATTATATAGACAAAATCAACAATTTAACTTCACTTCACATGTGCATTTGGTAATTCTAAAACGACGTTTTCTAGCCTGTTAAAATTGATTTGTTGATATTCTTATAAATTATGGAAAGCCACCATACCATATAATGTTACGGGTTTTAAGATGATCAGCATAAAAAAGGGCGGCTTTGACTGTTCTAGGCCGTTTTCTGCAGCCGTAACCATCTCCAGTCTGTTAAATTTTTAATCATGCAACACCATATCCAATAGCCTTCACTATTTCTACAGCAGGCAGGGCACAACCTTACTATAGTCTCTGAGACATCAGGTTTACTAAATATGCAGTTAATGTGTATAAATCAGGAAAGGGTTAGAGTTAAATCGAATACATCAGCGTACTCTTGTCTGGTGTCTTGTCTTTATACCTTGACAGTATAGTCAGCATTTGTAATGCCTAATCTGTATGGTCAACAGACAACCACTAGAGGGCAAACTTTTATTTTATAATATGTTTAAAAAAAGGTTTCTGAGATTGAGATGGTATTTTTTTAATCACAGGATTTTTGTTGATCAGCTGATTTGCTTTGCATTGGCTTACTGTGGCATTTAATTACGATTCTTAGATCTTAATAATATTGTCTTTATTAATATTGCTTCACAGCAAACAGATGATGCAAAATGGTGCAAAGCAGTGTCTTTTTTAAATTTTTTTTTTTACAAAAGGTGGTTTTCCTCTTTGCTTCCATCAGGCAGTATTTCAAGAGTTTGTACAGTTACATCACAGATATTTTATATCTTTGTCAGGATTTATGATGGCAAATTGTAACAACTCCTGCACTTTTTAGGAGTAACAGTATACTGTTTTTGTCCTCAGTGACCCTGTCTGTTGCAGTCCCTTGTTGCTCCTTCGTGTATCCCCGCCTCCTCCACCTCCCACACTCATCCTCACCCTACCTCATCTCTCCCTTGGCTGAGACTATCAATTCCTCTTGTCAGCATGCCTGCAAAATGCTTACGTCACAGTCATTACTGGCTCTATAAAAGCCAGGGTAATGCAGATTCACGGTGCAGTCAACCCAGCTAGATTCCTAGACACAGAGCAGCCCTTCTCTCAAGTCATGACTTCCATCGGCTTTGACCCTTACTTCCCTTCTACTTACAAGAAGAGAGTAGCTGTGCGCAGTGCAGGATACGGAGCTGGTGGAGGAATAAGATCTAGATATGCTTACTCCAGCCACTCTGCCCCAATTACTTCCTATGCATCTTCACGCAGAAGTTATCCATCACACACCCGAGCTACTTCCAGCTACTCCTCTGTGCTTTCTGCTCCACTGTCTGCAGCTGCTACTGAGCTACGCCTTGACCAAGCAGCCCAGGTGAGCTCTGAGTTCAAAGTAATAAGGACCCAGGAGAAGGCTGAGCTGCAGGACCTGAATGACCGCTTTGCAAGCTTCATTGAGAGGGTCCATGAACTGGAGCAGCAGAACAAGTTGCTGGATACTGAACTCCTGCTGCTCAGGCAGAGGCAGACGGAGCCATCCAACCTCCGGGCCCTGTTTGAGCATGAGATCCGCCAGCTCCATGCTGCTGTAGAAGAGGCACACCATGAGAAGCAAGCAGCCCAGGATCAGAGGGATGAGATGGAGGACGTGTTGAGGAATCTGCAAAAGCGCTATGAGGACGAAGTGCTCGGCAGAGAGGAAGCAGAGGGCCGGCTCATGGATACAAGGAAGGGAGCAGATGAAGCTGCACTGGGCCAGGCTGAGCTAGAGAAAAGAGTTGGGACCCTGCTGGATGAGATGGCCTTCTTGAAGCGCCTCTGTATGAGTGAGATTGCAGAGCTGCAGGCCCAAATACAGTACAGCGCAGAGGTGTCTGTGGAGATGGAGGTCGCCAAACCCGATCTATCCGCTGCTCTGCGTGACATCCGAGCCCAGTATGAGAAGCTGGCGCAACACAACCTTCAATCAGCCGAAGAATGGTTCTGCAACAAGATGAATGTGATGACAGTAGGCACTGGTCGCAACACAGAGAGTGCACGTAATGCCAAAGATGAGGCTGGAGAATACCGCCGGCTGCTTAAAGCCAGGACGCTGGAGATTGATGCCTGCCGTGAGATGAATCAATCTCTGGAAAACCAACTACAGGAAGTGGAAGACAAACAGAGTGCTGAGATCTCTGCACTGCAGGTGAGGAACAGAAAGATAATGAAATAAAAGAACAGGGCTGCAAATATCTTTATGTCCTTTATATGAATAATGTAATTTGAAAATCCAAAGTAATTTAAGTGAATTCCTATATGTTTTGGGAGACTGGCTGTTACTGAGCATGCAATGATACTCCAAAGATTTGCTGAAATGCAATCTGTATTCAGCTCCTAATGTGCCACTAACATGTCACTTTACCTTTTCTGTACAGGATACAATAAGTCAACTGGAGGAAGAGTTGAGGGCAAACAAGAATGACATGGCTCGTTACTTGAAAGATTATCAGGACCTCTTGAATGTGAAGATGGCCTTGGATATTGAAATTGCAGCCTACAGGTAAGAGTCTTATACACATTCTTTTCAGTGTTTTGTATAATGTTTTGTAATTGTGAGATTTAAATGGATTTCCACCCACACCAATAATTTAGCATCCCATTTACTTGTGACATGTGTCTTATTCTGATAGGAAGCTCCTTGAAGGAGAAGAGAGCCGTTTAAGTGTGGCGAGACCAGGATCTGTCACCGCTTACTCTCAGGCCATGTATGCTGCTCCATCCTATGGAAGAACACAGTTCTCCATGCAGTCTCAGCTGAGCTCTGCAGCTCCGTATCTGCTGAGCTCCCGCGTGTATACCTCATCACTCTCCACAGATGAGACAATATCCGCAAGCCAAGCACAGCAGGCGGAGGCCAGCCCTCCTCGGGAGGAGAAGGAAGAGACGGTGGAAGAGGAAGAGAAGGAGGAAGAAGAGGAGCAGCAGGGAGAAGAGAAGGAGGAAGAAGAGAAGGAGGGGGAAGCAGAGGAAAATCAGGGAGAAGAGGGGGAGGAAGAGGTGGAAGAAAAGGAGGAGGAAAAACAAGAGGGAGAGGAAGAAGCAGATGGAGGAGGTGAGTGTGGTCATTTTGTTTAAATGATATGTGCATGTGTGTAGCAGTACATTAATTCTACATTTTATCCCTCACATTGTTCTGGAAATGAAGAGGGTGAGGCAGAGGATGAAGAAAAAGAAGATGAAGAGAACAGAGGAGAGGAAAGCCTACCTCAAGAAGGGGAGAACGCTGAACCGAAAGAGGAAGAGGGTGAGAAGGGGGAGGAAGAAACTGAAAAACAAGAGAAGGTGGAGTCTGAAGAGAAAAATGGAAAAACAACAGATGAAAAAGTTTAAATTTAAATGCATAAAAAAATACCTGCTAGCATTATAGCTGAAGGGTGTCTTCTCCGGTGCTCTAAATGTACACAGATTTCTCTCTCATTCAGACCAAATGAAAATCCCTTTAAATCAGAAGACAACATGTTGGTGAACAAATTCTATGTATGATCAACTTCAGTGACTCACAGCATGTATACGCACACTGCACAAGCAAAGTAATTAAACAATATAAAAGCTAATCAATGAATTGATGGAGACAGGATGTGGAGATTTGTTTGCAAAGACCTGTGTGCTTTACTCTCACCAATACATGCCTGAACAACTGTCTGTATGTGCAATACCCAGTTTGAAATGCCTTACTTCAAGTCCTCACTGAGTGCTTTAAATCCATGATGTGCTACATTGATCTCCAATAAAGCCTTGACGCCTTGTCACCCTAGAGCTGGCCCCAGGCTTTTCATTTGTACATATATAAAAAGGAACAGTTGCAATGAAGTGTCAAATCTAAAAACATTTAGTACAATACATTAGTAGAAGATCACATTTATCTCACTCACTTTCTCAAGAAAAAGGAGTCCCGGGTTAATTGGCAAGTTAAACAATCTTTACTTGCCATTCAGGGTTTAAAACAAAATGTTCCTTTCTCACTTAAATGGTAATGAAGGTTAATGGAAAAAGGACATATGTGGCAGCCAAAGACCCCTTGGTTCTATCCATATTGATATATCAGTCCACAATTGACAGGCTGCAGCAAAGCGGCAAAGTCAGCAAGTTTTTTTTTAGGTTTTTGAAATGAAAATGAACAGTATATCAGGCAGCATCATGCAATGTTCAACATGATCTGCCAATAAAACCTCATTAAAATTCACTTCACTTGGCTAAACAGAAGTCTAGAATATAAAGAAATGAGTTGGAGTGGTGTTTTTTGTCTTTATCTGAAGTCAGCAGGTTGTCTCTGTCCTGTGGTGTCTACAGTCTCTGTGTGATCAGTGAGCTGACACTGGTGTTTTTCCTGCTGCCTCACCCTCATCCACATCACTGTCCATAAAACAGGGCACACTGAAACCTTTATGACTCAGCTGCTGCACCAAAGAATCTGGCCAAGTGTCAATTCACGCAGGACAGCAAGAGAGAGAGGAAGAGAGAGAGGAATTTCATTATTTCACTGCAGAGAGAGACTGAGGAAGAATCAGGAAGAAAGAGAGAGAGAAGAAGCAGAGAAAAATCTCACTGCACTAAACCTTGACAGGGGATTGATTGTTTTAACCCATCAAAGAGGTTGAGGGTCCAGGAGCTTCCTTTAGGCATCTGCAGAGATGCAGTCCCTATCACACAAATTAATCCCAAAGACACATACACACACGCGCGCTGTCTTCTCTTTTCACACACATTTGGACACACAGGAGGTGGATGAGAAGTGGGGGCTTCTGTTTGATGTACCTATATGAAGCACACTTTGATATATTGCATCATCTTATAATTGCAACATATGCAAATAACCTTCTGTACATGCTCTAAAGCAATGCTCCAAACTGTGTGCAATCTCCTTCTCCTCTCCCTCTCCATCCTCCTTGTCCTCAGTTTACCCCGCCCCGGGCTAAACTACATTATCCCCCTCCTTCTGTTTCTCTCAATTGTTACAGTCAAAGCAAAGCCAGTCCAAAGGAGCACTTCAAGCAATTTAAGCAATTTAATCATTAGAAATTCTACTTTGCAATGAATTTGGCTTTCGTATACACCCACCTTTCACCACTCAAGGAGATAGCAATACTGTAAATGTTTTCTTATTGATTAAAAGTACTCAAATAATGCACTACTGGCTGGATTTTAATACACAAACCAGCCTGCAGAGAGAATGCCAAAGTACAGATAGAGCGCTTCACAATAGACACAGTAAACCACCTTAGGTGCTCATATGTATCACTCGTGTCATACACAGCTAGGGGAGGCTTGCAAAGCTGTATGTGTGTGTATGTGTATGTGTGTACAGCGTGTGTGTTGGTATATCACAGGGCATGGTGGGACACAGGTCCCCTGTAAATGTGGCATATCAAAGGAAAGCTGTGTTATTTTTATCACGTTTCATCTTTCAGATATTGAGTTTCATCTGTCACATTTGGGTTGTGAAGAGACTGGTATATGAATCTTATAACTCCCACTCTCTCTTGTGGGCATACACTATGTCAGTGGGAGGGAGGCCCATCACAGAGGCCCACGAGACCTCCCAGACATACAATACTTTGATGAAAAACAAAGAGCTGAAAGTGTAGCAGTGTTGTACAGTACTAACCTCAAAATAGAGATAGCTCTTTTCAACGTAAAAGTTTCTGTGTTTGACTCCTACATTCAGGATGATTATTACATTGCAGGGGATGTCAAAAGCAAATAACACATTTGTGATAGTCTCATTAAACTTCATGGCTTCACACATTTAAATCACCACAATTATGAAAAGTATGTTGCAACAGTTTTTAACATCATTGTGAGATATGGAAATGCCAACTGACATTCATTTATTTCCAGAATTTAACAGCACATTGTGTAAACGCTGGCTTGGTCCCAGAGCCATGAAACATTTTCTAAAATAGGAAACAAATATCATCTTTCTATTACAACAAATGCATATTACATTTCAGTAGGATACAGAATACAGTAATGCAGTATACAGTAATCTAATCTGCAAACCAGAGTGCCATCAACACTGGTTAGTATTTGGTTTTGTACTCAGGCCCACATGACAACCTTTAAGTTTACAACCAAACTGATGCTGAGGTGAAATGCTGCACGTCAGCCACAATAGAAACATATATATTCACAATCAGTCTTTTCACCTTGACAGAAGCATGGGTCATCCGGATTATGTTTTTTAAATTGGAGTTGAGTGTGTGCGCTCCTCTCAGACAGCTCAGGCTCCGGTCCAGACAATGAGGGTGGTCACGCTTGCAGTCTGCCTTTCTGGTCACACAGCCACGCTTTGTCTCCATAAAGAAAAGGAAATCTTAGATAAGAGTTGTGGCTCCCTCTGCTGATCTCGGAGAATCACCTAATTAAAAGGCTCTGTCGAAACGAGCCTTCCCATTGGCCTGGAAGACAGAGTCTATTACATTTAAAGATGTGGCACTCTAAAAATAGAAACTCGCCTCTCCTGGTGTAGCCTACACATAGCTGCAGTTTTCAGATGGCCTAATGTACCCACTACAAGGGTACAAAGGAGGCTTCACTGAGTCAGATGGAGACAAATGGGGGAGCCTCAGGACACATCCTTTCTCATGCATCACAATCTGGAAATTAGATGTTAGACTTGCTAACCCTTACCTTACTTGGTAGAGGTTAGACTGTAGAAGATTCTGTGATCACATGCATTGACACTATATATCTGCAGTAATTTCTGCAGCCCAGCCTGCAGGTGAAACCTTTCTGTGCAAAATAACAGTTTTTCTGGCCAGCCTCTACCTTTCTAACATGGAAAGATCTATCACAAGCTGAGAACATGTACAGGAATTCATGTAGTTGTCAGTATTGACAACAATATTGACAGCTTGCAACATTACACAGTGACCATGGTGGATACACACAGGAACTGACGTCATGCAGCAAGAGCTAAACAAACATATGTTTTGTTTAGAAAAGTTTGGTGTACCTGCACCAAAAGTCAATTGCAAGTCAACTTCTGCCCCAGGATGTTGAGCATGTGTGCACAAACAGTTCATTGACCTATCTGCTGTGTGATTTTGCTGCAAGACAGCCAGGTGGATTCTGAGGCTCAATTTGCCTCTGGCGTCATGCAGTCCTGGCAGCAGACCCATGAAACCATTAGGCCTTTTGTCTGCTTTTGTCTCAGGAATTGAACACCTCAGTGGGGGCTACGGCCAGTGTTTAGAGCCCCACCACTCAGAAATCTCTGAAGCATTGTAGTTGCTCACATCATAGAAATCACAGTTCACCAAATTTAGTAATGTCAGCCACTGAATAACAGTGGAGTCAAGCCAGGTCAAGCTTTTATTTAAAGGTACATTTCATGCATATGGATGCTTCGTGCTTGTGCAAAAACACACACAGGCACATGCACTCAAGCATGTACGCACACAAATACTTATCAAAGCTCTAGAGTGTAGAAGGGCGGATAGTAGACAGGGAGCATATGTAATATTCTTTCTGTTCAGCTGTTCTGGCTCTGTATCCACATGTGCACCTGTTTCCATTTACCTCACACATCTGCACATGATTGGATGAGTTTGTCTTTTTTTCTTTTAAATTACTATTACAAAAATGCAGCACCTAGTGAGGGAGTTCTAATAGAAAGATGTGTGAGACATTACACACAGATCTAAATTAGAAGATGAGGGGATCTCCTGTGAAGGCTCAGCCTACTGTCTACTCCCATTGCGTACGGAGCATTCAACTCCAGATGAACTCGAGAGTTCAACTTTGCTTGTCAAGCTGTCACACACACTAATGCAAGACATGCATGCACACACACCCAGACCAGCACACCACCATATGAATTTAATGATTTCTCTTTAAAGTTGATGTGGACAAAGAGTTGCAAAGATACTGAAAATACACACAACAAAATGTAACAAACTCTTGAGGCTTTGTCTGTACTACTGTATGCAATAGCACAAAGCAGTCAGGTGATGGCAACATTGTTTTACAGATTTGATTGTTTTGTTTTTTTACTTTTGATGGCCCAAAACCAACTCTTTACATTTGATAAGTGTGAGATATTTTTCCAAAGGAATAAGGACAATCAGAGGTGAAAAGGGCATGATCAGATTTAAAGCCCCTTTACAATAAATTCAAATACTCAACCAGCACCTACAAGTCGGACAGAAATAGGTCACCATTTGCACGTGAAATAGCTCACGTCATAACCTGGAAAATTCTACCTACAGCTGCATAATGCATCTCTTGTTCCTAATTTTCAGGATGAGCTCAATCAACGTGTTTGAATCCTGTAGCTTTGTAAGATTTATTAAACATACAGCAAAAAGAAAATGCCGTTCTGGGTTTGAAAAAGAGAAAACAATTGTACATCACAGATGTACACTTCTGTGTAACTTTGCATAAGTATTATGTGATAAAAAAGGCAACAGTTCAAAAATGCTATTATCCAAAGGCATCATTAAGAACATGTATTCTTGATTATAGTTTTGACAAGTAAAAAGCCTCTCACAATGCTATTATTTTAATTTAGCTTTGTCCTTTGCAATATAATAAGATTCAAGCAACCACATGCTGTGTTTTAAAGCAGCCACATAACAATAGATGTGGGAAAAATGGACATCATCCTGTCAGACAGAACAACAAGCACTAGATGGCTGAACATTATTGACAGCACCATTTGGCTGGCCAGTGGCAGCAGAAATACACACACACACACACACACACACACACACACACACGATGGGCAAACAAAAGGCTAAGTGGGCTACCAGATCTCAGCCAGCAGCTGGAAATGACTTCACTGGGCAAGGAAAGAGGGTGGAGAGCGTTATTTGCCACACACCGGCCTTGTTGAAACGACATTTAAGTTAAAGCCAGTATAGCCTCACTGATGGACACATTTATCTTAAATGTTTTGGCCCTCCTTCCATGTGCTTTTCTAAACAATTAATTGTGTTGCTTGTATGAAAGTGTGCATGGTTAATTCAAATACAGCTTTGTGTGAGTGTATACATATGACTATGCCCTAAACCAGAATAAGCTACACAAGGCCTTCTTTAAACCAGTCAATGTGAGCAGCAGCATGGAGTTCTCATTTAAAATTAAAAACAATAACCTGGTGATTATTTATTTATGCCACATCAGTGATTTATAACTCTGGTTTCAATTAATTATTCTCGCCCTCTAGATTGTCAAATTGTGTGCCAGTAGTTCTAAAACTGCAGACACCATCAGGAGTCCTTGAAGCAAAACGAGGGATAGTTCTCATTATAGCCTACTTTCCCTGAATTCAATTTTAGTTCATTTGAGGAGTTATTATGAGGAATTGTTACAGTTATCGACTGACTGATGTCTGGGACAAAATTGCTTCTCGGACAAGGCTCCTGGAGACAAACCCCTGATGAAATGAGTGTCTGGTCTGGTGTAATGGGGATTTGGGTTGTTGTTGTGGGGGTTGATCAGTTCGGGAGGCTCACTGTGCACGCCTCTCTCTCCTCTCCTCTCCTCTCCTCTCCCAGACGTGTGTGCCCTCCTCTCCCCTCCCCGTTTACAAGTCATGATGGCGGAACTGTAGACTTTCGGGACGAGCAGGAGTTCACCGCCCGTCCTCGTTTAGTAATTGTACATAGTTATTTATTTATTCATTTAGTAAACTCTACGTCGTCCCCCACAATGACCCGCTGGATTCCCACTAAAAAAGAGAAGTACGGAGTCGGTAAGTTCTTAAATGTAGCTACGCGTGTTTTGCTAAAGCTCGCCGAGTGAACTCCCAGCCACACTAACTTCTAGGGAAAGGGGAGTGAAGTTGGGAAACACAAGTTACTGGCGACTTTGTAGTTGGTGGTTGCCTACATGTCGCGTAAAAACACTGTAGCCCAGCTGGGTTTCACAAACCTTTATTTTGATTCCAGGGAACTCGATATTTGCCCCCCTTGTTGCCCCAGGGACTCCAGATATTTAGTTGTAGTAAGAAATGATCTGTATAGCCTGGCTGTCCGTAATAGGTGGTGAGGAAAAATGGCAAAAGAGCCAAGCGTTCAATGAGCATACCAGTCATTCTTGTATTTAATCTCACACTGAGCTGACTTGTTGAAGATACAGTGAACTTAAATGAATCCACGTTTTGCTGGAAGGTCCCTTGAAGCTCCCTTCAAGGACTCCTGTAGGGCCCCACATGGGAGCCGCTGCTGTGACTCTGCTGTATTATGCATGTCAGATAAAAGTATCTTTTTTGCACAGACATTGGGTTTGTCAGTAGCGCTCGGCTACACTTGCATAGCGCTTCACTTTGTCTTTTAAGGCTATCAAGCACTTTTTGTGTTCCTTACAACTATAGAGTTTGGCCATTTGTAAAAACTTGGACTGCACTGGTTTGCAGTAAGGTGTGGCCCCCGTCACATGTATGTTTGTTTGTGGGCTTGCAAACTACTGAGCATGCATGTTCCTGCTATCAGCTCCACACCCTCAAGGCAAATCAGCACAACTAGTAGGCTCTATTAGAAATTCCTTTCAGGTTTACTGTAATGGTTTTATTGGCAGCACAGGTTGGCTGGTTACAGGACTGACTCACCACCAAATCTGTGCTTAAAGCGACAGTGTTTCCTGGTGTGCAGGAGATGTGTTAGACATGTGGAAACCTCTTCATGTGGGGATAGTGAATATGTCTAGTGTTTAGTCTTTCTGGAGGATGTGGGAATCAGAGCCCAGGACTGAAAATACTGTGGCTATGTGCTGTCACCTGGATCGCCTCACCGGCGTTAAAGCAGGTGTTCTGTGCTCTGTTACCGTTGTGACTAACAACCTTTTTTACTCACAAATTCAGGTGGGTATGGTGTGCTCTGCAGCACAACCCCCCCCCTTGGTTATATACAACCTTGTTTTAGAAGTTGATGTTGATAAATAGTTTGTCTTAATCCTTTAAGATCCCAGTATGGCATTCAAAACTGTGTGATTGAGTAGATTGTGCCATTCGCCTGAGAAACAGGGCAGGAGTCACTAACGCTGTACTTAATCCTTAAAATGCCATCGGACCCTGTACAAGGTCTTACATTTTTAATCCGATTAGTCAACCCAGGCTGTGCCGGAATACAAGGAACTACATTTTGGGATGAAAGAAGAGATTGCAAGGTTTCTGATTGTATCAGTAGTATCATGCTAGCTAACAGGGAAATGTGCATAATATGTGGCGTACAATATCACATTTAATGGTGAATTTGTGACATTATCACAAGAGGATAGCTTCTTCATTTTTACATCCTGAAGAGAAGCACAGCACTGGAACTAGAACATGTGCACTCCCAGTTTAGTTTAATTTATGGCATCTCTTTTAATTTTTTTTATTTGCATCCATAATGACATCCCCAGGCTTTATTAGGTTCCAGGGCAAGGTCCCCTTGAACAGCAGTCATGTACATGCTCACATGAATTTTAACAAAACCCCAGATAAGCTGGCCATTTCTATTGTCACCTTACATGAACAACACTCAACAATCTTCCGAATCTGTGAACAACTGATTCCCTCACTGAATAGCCGTAATCCAGGAAGTTAAAGGGGAACCTTTCTACACGTCAGATTCTGTTTACAGGTCTTGAGGATTACAACTGCATATGTCAAACAGGTTTTATGAAGCCTTTTGTGGCTCCAGAGGGAGCTGCGTGAAATCTGATAAATTATCTCAAGTGATGTCACTTGAGTCGCCGTCAGATGAGGCTCAACACTACGAGTTTGGAAGAGGAAAACAAATCTGGGGGTGTGGAGTTAGAAAGAAGTGATCTTACCAAACCTCCGTTACTCTCTTGTCATTGAAGGCTAGCAGCTGGAGGCTACATTAGCTGCAACTAGAATAACACACCTAAATCTCCATCCAAACTGGCGGCAGCTGCATTGCATTGTGGGTAATGTAGGCACCAGGATTTGAGAAAGAAAACGAATATTTGGAATAAAAATATGCAATCTCTGGTTCTTGATCCTTTTGTGGTTAATGTAGGATGACCACACGCTACATCTTTGCTAAGGTGCTGGCCTGGAAACATCAATGAGTCCCAACTGATTGAAGAGATATCATGCTCTGATGGAGGTCTGATAGACTGAAAGCTTAAAAAAGGAATTGCTGCCTAGATCTAAGTGTGCAGAAATGTCTATCAGTTTGGATTTCTTTTTTTCCGTTTTATACTGTACATCATTCAACAAACGTGAAATCTGCCATCCAAAGACTGATACTATTACTCACTGTGGTTGTATGAAGACGGTTTCAAGTACTCAGCCACAACTTCTGCTTTGTAATATTATGCAATAAATAACAAATAAGTTTCCTTAAATGATAAACAGCTTAAAGTAGTTTGCTCTGCAGGAGTTTCATGCCACGTGAGCGTCTTATTTGCAAAACAAATCTAAAGCTGTTGAGATTTGTGGACCTCCACAGATCACAATCAACACATCCCTGCATATTGAAATCTTTCAATGTCAAACCTGATTGCTGCCAGTGAGATAAGTGTTGAACTTGTTCTCAGGTTTTGATAGACTGACCAGATGGTTTGTCACTTTTTTTTAAATTTCAGAGTAATTCTTTACAAACCTGGAGATGCCTTCAGATAAGGCAATTCAAAGAGAATTAACTTTCAGATTTATGGATAATCTATGTGGACTTATTAGCTGGAGCACATTTTTCAGTGCCACAGATCGTTTCTGGCTGTCTAGACAGTAGACGGGAAGCAAAAGGCTTTTCTTTGGAGGGCTTTATATTTTGAAACGTCCTGCCTGAGGAGAATTGGCTTGAAAACAAACTTTAATAGACTTGCTTTTACCTAATGGCTTTTTGTAGAGATACTGTACTGTACTTCTCCCTACTTTGGTAGCACTTGAAATTAGTTTAGTTTAGTTTGACATAGCCTATATGATCACATCACTGAATGGTAGCTTATTACGAATTCACAACATGAATCGTTTTTTATTTAATACCTCCAGTGTTTCATTGATTTTAAACTAAAGTCCTGCCCTTTTTATTGTGATCTTTTAGGTTTTTAAAGGTCTTGTTAAAGTCTGTAAAATGTTTTGCTCACAAGCTTTACTATACAAGCAAAAATCCTGGTTGCCATTTCTGTTCAGAGTCAAATCCGAGTCTGTTTGTGCAGCATGCCTCATGTCCACCCCATTATTTCAATTCTTTCATGTATTAGATTGAAGGGTTCTCCTTTCGAGAGGTCAGTGGACCTATTTTTCTGTACAAGTGTCTGTTCAAGGATTGGTTGCTGGACTCTATCTTACATCATGTTCTTTGTTTGTTAGTTTTGTATCACGGCCACAACTTGGAATAGTTGTTTATGTTTGGCTTTCACACCCAGTCAGTGATGAGAACAATAGATTCTCATTGGATTGTGTTAAATTTGATGAGCTGCCAGCAGCTGCTCAAACTGCTCAGCTGTGGTTTTCTTTAATTGTTGTCTAATCCACTTCTATGATCAATCATTTAGGGTGAATCAGGCTGACTTTGATTTAAAATTAGTAAACGCATTAACTTCAACCTACGCAGATAGAGGGTTTATTGGAATTTACAACAGCAGCTACTGGCTCAGTGTTTCAAGTTTAAGAGGAAGACAGTGTGTCTCAGAGTTGTTCAGATGAGCTGTGCTGCCAAGGCCCAGACTGTTGCTTTTAGTTTAGACAGCGTGGCATCACAACACGCTCAACTGGGCTCCTACCATTGGCACATTGCCATGCTGTTGCCAGGCCTGGACACTGTGTCAAGTTGGTGAATGGACCACTGTCACTCTCGGCGTGACCAGAGGCAGATGTCATTTCTTCAGTGCACGTTTCATTCGATATTGTTCTGGCTGCACAAATAATTTCCAGGAGGAAACAAACACTCACATTCAAGAATGCATGTGTTTGTCAGTAACAATGCAGTATGTTGGGCTGCAACTAGTGATTATTTTCTTATCGATTAATCTGCCAGAGCCCAAAGTGACATCTTCAAATTGCTTCAGTCCAAAATCGAAAGACTCTTCATTTACATCAATTATACTTTCATAAATGAGAAAGAAAAGCAGCAAATCCTCACATTTAAGAAGCTAGAACCAGCACATATTCATGTGTTTCTGAACCTATCTAGGTCTCACTGTTTGTTTTCCTTTTTGATGACCGGATGAGGGATTTCACAGTTAGGCGTCATTCACATGAACCAGTGCAGGTGAGATCCTAACAATATAGCCTCATGAGTCTAACCTAATATTTAAAGAGCCCATGGCTGATTACACAAACGGGCAAAAAAAACGGATCCCCTGGGGACACGTCTGTCTGGAAACTGAGTTTTATGGAAAGCTCAAAAAATCTCTCCGTTAGGAGTAAGTCACGGAGAGAGAAAGGTAGTCCCATTCAGTCAAGTCAAGTTTTGGTATTCAGACTGAAATGTGATAAGCTGAGCCAGTTGATGCGTGCTGTGAAATCTAGCCTCCAGCAACAAGCATTATCACCATGCAAGTCAGGGCAGAACTCTGCTCATAGTTCCTCTATCTCACTATGAGAATAAGTGGCTGCGCGCACTATTTCACCTCCCTCAAGTCATGACAAAGACCTTTGCTACAGTATTGTTTGCCAAGGTTTCTCTTTTGCAACGTCTATCTGGTTTTGTGTGCAAGTATTCTTCTGATCCCTCCCATACGTGTCCCAGTTAGATAGTTACAAAGAAAAAACAGGAGCCGCCTCCAGGAAAGTTTGTTAGGTTAATAAACTGAGTTTGAGGAAGGGCAGAACTTGCAGGTAAGCCAGCTGGCAGAAACACAACCTGACTATTGACCAAAGGCCACAGTGGTATCATGATATCAGAAATATCAAGGATCTGTTCCGCACTTGTGACGCTGAAGCTACCTGCTGCAGCACAGTCCCATTTACTGGAACTTTAAACACAGCCTCAGGGCACCTGTTTCAATTAGAAATCACCAAAATGCTTTAAAGATTTGAGTCACACAGCGCTGCTGCACAAACATACAGCCCGCTGTTAGAAAGAAAGTCAAATGAGGAATAAATCAAAGATCAAGAATCTCTATGCCTGTGAGTCCAGGTTCTGTGACAAGGAGGGTGAATTTGTTTCCTTTTCCTGATAGAAACTGCAAACTTCTGATCCAGAACCTTTTTTAAAACATACTAGCTCCTCTGTGCAATGAGTGATTGAAAAGGGATTTAGGGTTTCGCTTAATCCGCTGGACCCTGAGGAGCAACAAAACTCGTCAGTGCAAAAAAAAGTTTTTGTTAACAGTTTTTATTGAATGTTGTGTGTTTCTCATAATGAGACAGTCCTGCTTCGTCCTTCAGTAATCTACAATTATGATCCCCGAGGTGAGCAGGAGCTGTGTCTACAGGTGGGCGACACGGTGCACATACTTGAGAAATTGGAAGGTGAGTGAGCCTGAATGCACAACAGGCCCTGACACATCCTTTACTTCATTCTCTAAAGCAAGCTGGCACAAGAACTTAAATGAAATGTCGAACTAACCGCCGCTCAATATGCTATCCATAATAATGTAAATGAGTCTACTACATTGTCCTCCTGACAGGGTGTGCTGTCATCACTCCTATACTCACTGTTTCTCTATTCATTTACACTTCCTCAGGCTGGTATAGGGGCTACACGCTACGCAAGAAATCACAGAAGGTAATGGCATCATTAACACAGTATTATCCTTTAACCTATGCTGTGATGTAAATATACTGATATTGCCTCACTGTTTCCTCAGGGGATATTCCCAGCTTCCTACATCCACTTAAAGGAGGCTACGGTTGAGGGAACAGGGTGAGATCACATATCAGTGAACATATCATCGTGTTGATAATCCACTTTGCTTTTGGTTTGCTGCCTTGCCATGTAATTTTCCAATAACATAGCAGTAATTATCTTAAGTGAGGATTTAGAAATGCTTTTCTATGCTGTGTAGGGAAACCATCCAACTATTCATCATGTATAGAAATGCACTCGAGTATGTCCAAATGATATGACGTGATCCGTGAGTGATGAACCACTTTTCCAATATCTTATTATTCTCTTTTTGTGGCTGGTAGCCAGCAGGAAATAATTATTCCAGCAGATTTACCCCTGGTGCTGGAGCTCGGGGCTACTCTGAGGGAATGGGCACAGATATGGCACAAGCTCTACGTGGTATGTGTAGATTGCCTCTCTCTTATCAGCGCACACAGTCCTGTACACCTCACCGATTCACACCACTTTGGCTCACGTTTGTTTTGTTTCATACTTCCGAAGGATGTATCGTTATGAGTGTATACATGTTTGTCTGACAGGCGAACAAGACAACCCTGTTCAGGAGTCTTCAGCAGATGGCCTACAGCCTCATCGAATTTCGATCTCAGATAGTGTCAGGAACGCTCCCTAAGGATGACCTTGTGGAGCTCAGAAAGAAAGTCACAGCAAAGATTGATTATGGAAACCGGTATGAATCCTGCTGCTCTTATTGTACTGCAATGAAATGTTTTGTGACATAAACACCTCTGTAGAGTTTTATTTGCTGGAGTCATGGCTCTGCAAACTCAACTCAGGATTATTGCTCAGGATTCTCGGGCTGGACCTCGTGGTGCGAGATGAAGCGGGAAACACGCTGGATCCTGACTGGACCAGTACGGTCAGTCTCTTCCGGGCACACGAGACCGCATCCCGCAGCATCGAAGACAGGATACAAGAAGAGAAGGCACGATCTTTTTAGTCCTTCATACTATCAGTCACCTTTTTCCCCCCACAGCATCTGTCCATTTCAAATAATATATGTGCCTTGCTTTTCTGCAGACACGGCTACAAAACCTGGAGATGAGGCGTCAGACCCTGTTCAGCACAGTGCACACCTACAGTCTACTCATGAACCTGAAAAACTTTGTATGCAACATTGGAGAAGATGCTGAGCTGCTCATGTCTCTGTATGACCCTGACCAGTCTGAATTCATCAGGTTTGCTCCTCACGTTTCACTTAATTCCACAATTAGGGATCAAGCTGAGGTTATTTGATGTGGGCTTATTAAATTCTGTCAGATGATTTCAGTTGCAACCAGCAAGTTGTTTATGTTAGATATTGTAGGATTTGTTGCATTGGTCTGTTGATCCAAAAAATGTCAAACTCTTATAGTTGCAGGGCACAGAGTTCAATTATGAAACTCAGCAAGCAGAAAACATTGTGTTATTGTGTGTTTGGCAAGTCAAAGTGTCTGCTTTGAGAAAGGTCTATAGGGATCAATAGACCCTTACATTATTGATATTCAAAATATGCAAGCATCGTAAAACTTTCTAGACACTTTGGGTTTTCTCTGGTAAGACAGATAAAATAATGCAGTTTTTACGTTAGTTGCTCTTATTTTTCTATTTCTCCTGATGCCTTAGATTATATGATATCTAACTGGGATTCTTATATAAATTCATGCAGTGAGAACTTCCTGGTGCGCTGGGACAGTATGGGGATGCCTAAAGAAATTGAAAAACTCAACAACCTGCCAGCGCTATTCACGGTAACTGAATCCCAACCCACTGACTGCATTCCCTCAGCTTCGGATTTAAACAATCCAAGCGCTGCCTGAAATCTGTGACAAAGAAGACAATTTGCTCCTGGATCGCTCCTAATTTACCACAAGTTTCAGTGAATGGCTCACATTCATGGCACCTTTTCTCAAAATTTGAATATATTTGCCTCCACTATTATCCTGCTGTTTATGTTAATGACATAGACAGCAGTTCCCCGCAACATTGATTGTGTCAATTGGCATGTCTGCCACCAGGAATTACTGGTTCAGAATGTGACAAAACCACATTCATCAAGGCAATGAGCCGAAATGTAATTGTGTGTAATTGTAATACTTCTTCAAACCACACAAGTCAAGACTGCTTTGACTCAAAACCATCCAGATAAAATAACACATAAAGGTGCTGTGGCACACTGATAGAAATGTGAGAAATCTTGATATGTTTGAGTGTTTTTCTGCCTGCGTTCATCCTGTAATATTTGCCATCTGGTCTGCAGCTCCGGCCATATGTATGCACATAATAACAGACTGGTGATAGGCCTTTTGTATGCAATGCACCTTATCACTCAGTATGCCATAATAAATCACCTTTGTGGTGGTCCTTTGCGTTCAGGACCTGAGCAGCAGTGACTTGATGAGGCAGCGACTCTTCCTGGTGTGTCAGATCATCAGAGTGGGCAGCATGGAGCTCAAAGAGGGCAAGAAACACACTGGTGGACTGAGGAGGCCGTTTGGTGTGGCTGGTGGGCTGCTTTTCAAATGTCCTAATATTTTTTAAGCACTACAAAAGTCAGTTCAACAAAAAAATGCCATTCCTGTCTGGTGCTAGAGTTGCATGAATAGTTTTGTAGAGGTGTAAAAATGAAGGATCCATGTACTGAATGAAATGGGAACACCTGCTTCCTGACCTAGAAAATGCCTCCACTCTGCCTTGGCAAATGAGTTGGGTGGAAATTGGTTTAGCACCCGTCTTTTTGGTTTGGGCCAGATTATTAGTGGGTTTGATGAGAAATGGTTCTCTCTGCTGTTCCAGCAAATGGACCGAAACCAGAGTCCGAAAGAACGTCTAACTCAGAAGTTACGTTATTCTCAGCCAGGAAAAAAAAACACTTTAGGAAAAGTGCCAGGTGGAATAAAACCATTCGGAGGCATTTGCAAGCTGGAGATCAAGAACCCACAATCTGTTTTATTATGTTGGCTGTCTGGCGTGCAATTCAACAGGTGAAAGAGAGCCAACACCTGGCAGCCAACACCAGTTATGGTGACAAAATTCACTTTTAGAAATATTAAGACTAAGAAATTCCTAGCTGTTGTTTTTGTAATGATTTAGAAACTTGCATTGCAGCTGGTGAGTGAGCTTTTCCTTGACACCTGCCTCACCTTCCTTCTGTCGTTGCAGTGATGGACATTACCGATATCGCCCATGGCAAAACAGACGATGAGGACAAACAGCATTTCATCCCTTTTCAGCAGTGAGTCCTTTGATGTTGTCACACTTATACTGTTAACAGGTTCAACCTCGTTTGGTAACGTTACACTATTGAGCACAAATAATGGAAAAGAATTGGAAATAGCACTCGAGTTATATTTGCTTACTGTGTTCCATCACGTCTTTTTGAAGGAGGCAATTCAACTTTTCCGATGTTGCATTTCAAGGACAAATCTAAAAACTTTTTGCATCCGTGAGTGTTAGCTCTTCTCAAAGACGGGCTTCAAGGCCACGTTTTCACAGCACCTGCACAATGGAGGGATGAGGACATAATACGTTTGCAGGGATCCTAGATGGAGGAGGCCCAGAAATATCTTGACTGATTCTTGACATCTAAACCAAAATATTCTAAGGTTTAACCTCTATTTGTCTCTTTTCACTGTGTCTTCTTGAGGAGGTACAGGCAAAAAACATGTTAAGTACAGGATAGAGAAAGTTATGAGGAATTTTCAAATGTTTGGAAGAATATTTTAAATATTAAACGTCGATGTTCATTACATTTTAAAGCATAGTTCATGTTTGCACAAATGTGATGTTTCCTAAGTAAAAGTGACTAAGTTCAATAAATGTTAGTTCTCCAAGTGTGTTTCTCACAAAAGACAAATTATACCATAGAACAACTTGTTAAGCTTTCCGGCCTTGACAAAGTCATTTATATTTCATTAACACTGAGTAACTTATTTGCCACTGGTAATCATGAACTGGATGATTACAAATGAATAACATAAAGGTTATGCTGAATACATTTTCAAATCAACTATGGAAAAAGTATATTTTTCTAAGAATGTAATAATAAAAGAACAGTTTCTTTTTTCAGTCGCTTAAGAACATTTTCTGAAACACTGCTCTCAAAACATTAAGTGCAATTACAACATCAATCCATACAGTGCAGTACAACACTTCATTTATCCTGCAAAAGGCTGTCAAAAAACTTAACTCGTGAGTAACTAATAGTAAATATTATTGGCGTGTTCATCACTGACCCCCAAATGACACTTTATCATTGCTTAACTAAGACAATCAATTGTCCACTGACATTTTCTTACAGTATTTTATTTCTCATTTAGACTTAAAACCATTAAGCCAAGTAGTGAAGTCCGATATCCACTACAGCCAACTGAGCGGTATTCATCAAAACTCAAATAAAATGACAGCTACAACAAATTGTCTACAGTGTTAACCTCTATCCACAGAAAGCTCCTTACAGTAACAGTAATTAAAATACATCAAATGAAAGCTAATGTATAATTTTATAGTAAAGAGGTTGTATCAACACAACAGGTTATTGCAAAGCAGGAACTGTTGTAGAAATGCCCCTGCCTGGCCACAGTATTTCATCTACCTGACAACAGGTATTTGGTCTTCCAATACACAAAAACATTTTGGCATGGTGAAACCTTGCCTTACATGTCTCTGCAGAGACGTCCATAGAGGCAAAATGTACACTCTGTCCTCCATCTGCCTCTGAGTCCACCTCTCCCTCTGATCAAACCACTGCAGTGTACTTGGACATATTCCCTTCTGTATGAGTGACAATGTTTGTGAGGTCCTTTATTCAGTAACTGTGGTGCAGAAAACCTAGTTTCACCCCATGCAGTAATGATGTGTTTGAGTTGCACCTGTAAACTAAATTAGAAAATGTGATAAGTTGCTCAAACAACTGAGAAAGCACATGCTGTACTTTAATTCAGTGATGGTGAACACGGTTAACATTATATCATTGTCGCATCAACATGTTAGTATATTGACGTAGCATTTAGCTTAAAGTACAGCCTCAAAGAACCGTTAGCATGGCTGTAGACTCTTGTGATAATACCAAATTAAATTACTGAGATAAATGAAACCTTTCAGTTGGCTGAAATATTTTGCCGGTGACCATTTACACAACGATTTATGTTTATGAACATGACAGTTACACACTTCATTAGAAAAGCAGTGTAATCCAATTTGGTCACCAAGACTTACTAATGCCCCACTGGATATTTGTATTTTACAGTGCATTTGAATTCTGTATGAAATCACCAAGACGTCTCTAATATCAAAACTCTTTGGTCAATTGTAACTGCTACTAATTAGATTGTGTATTTTAAAATACAAATATATATCAGTCTATAAAATACAAGTACAAGCTCAGTATAGGACTAGCACTCTGTTACTTTGCTCTGTGGTTGTCATTCGAGGTAAGTGGAGTGTGGGGAGGGATAATGGTGCCTCTTGTCAAGAGATCCAGAAAGCCTCACAATGCCTTTGCAGCTTCTCTGTCCGTTGGTTTGTCACCTGTCAGAGAGGCTGGCGGCTGGTTTTTCTCATGCTCAACCCGATGCTTCTCTCCCAGGATAGCTATGGAAACCTACATCCGTCAGAGGCAGCTCATCATGTCTCCACTCATCCCATCTCGAGTCATAGGAGAAAATGAACCGCTGACTGCTGTCTTCAACAAAGTCATTGCCACGCGGGAGGTCAATCACAAAGGCCAGGGTAAAATGAAGTGCTCACAGACAGTGTGTTCCCCTGTGATTTCAGAGGTTTGCTCTAAATTGATGTTTTTGTTTAGAGGGAAATAAATGATGCGTGAGGGGTCTACAGGCTGTGTCCTTTTGGTGTCTGCCTCATTGAATTTCTTTACATGTTTGCTGGCAGGGCTGTTTGTGACCCTGAAGCTCCTCCCAGGGGATCTTGCCCAAGTCAGGAAGGACTATCCCCACTTTGTAGATCGCAGCACGGCTATCGTCGGGAAAATGGGCTTTCCAGAAATCATCCTCCCAGGTGGATAAAGGTTTTTGTTGCTGAGCATGGCTCTAAATACGTCGTGGTCATGTCCATTTTAATTGCTCACAAAGCTGTGAGAAGTGTTCATAAATTATTAGGCACATCCACCTGATCATCTGTTGTCCTTTCTCCAGGAAACGTGAGGAATGATATTTACGTAACCTTGCTGCAGGGAGAGTTTGACCGTGGTAAAAAGAAGACCCCAAAAAATGTAGAGGTCATACTGAGTGTGCATGACGATGAAGGCAATCCCATGGAGGTGAAAACATTTTTATTATTAAATTATTTAATTAATTAATACTAATTTAAGATATATATGACTATCTGTGCTAGCATCTTCTGGTAGTAATTCTTGTAGTTTTGCTGTAAATATTGTACTTTGTAGCCTTAATGGATAGCAAAGCTGGGTGGTCGTTCCATGAAATCTTGTACGGACATTAGTGGTCCCCAGATTATGAATCCTCCTTGAATTTAGTGATTCCCTGTTTTTTTTCTCCAGCTCTTCCATAAAGTTGACATTTGTTGTTTAAAGTGAAATCTCTGAAGTCTCAGCAACTGTAGAATAGATTACATAAAACGTGGGACCCACATTCATGTCCCTCTCAGGATGAATTGTGATAAGTCTGATGATCTACGCCATCATCAAGTCAAAACCTCCACTTGTCCAATACTTTGGTTTGTGGCTAAATTCCTGCAAAACTAACGACATTCCCATCAGCCTCAGTTGTACGTTTTGTGCTAATTGGCAAATATTAGCATGCTAACATGCTACACATTATATCTCGTAAACATCAGCATGTTATCATAGTGACTGTAAGCTTGTTAGCATGCTAACATTAGCATTAACGCTGTACGGCCTGAAAGAGCTGGTGGCTTGGCTGTAGACTCTTAGTCTTGTTTCTGTATTCCTAATTATTTCCAACAGGTTTATGTGACTGGTTGCCTTGTTTGCTGTGACTATGCTACCGTTTATGTTAAAATTGATGGCAAACAAATCAAAGAGCAAATTTATATTGTTCCTGTCAGGTAAAATAATCTGCTTCTATCAATTTCTATAGAAAGCAATATTTCCTGGAGCTGGTTATGATGGCATCACAGAGTACAAGTCTGTCATTTACTACCAGGTGAAGCAGCCTTGTTGGAATGAGACTGTGAAGGTAAGCTCATGTCAAGGACCCACGTGTGCAGCTCTGTGCTTCAAACACGATATCTCATGTTCTCTCATTACGTTTTCAAATGGATGTACTGTTGCTCAATACAATGAAATAATCTTCTAGGGAAGATATTGGCACAGAATGTGCTACTCAAACAAATCTCCCACCAGATAGCATTTCTTCCATATGTCTAATCCTGTATTCACACTCTCTTTAATTCCCTTGACTTTTCTTCTTTCCTGCAAGGTCACAATTCCCATTGAAGACGTGTGCCGCTGTCACCTGAGGGTGATGTTTCGACACAGATCCTCCCAGGACTGTGAGTGACTGTGCCTTATTTGTATGGCAAACACCTGCATGTAATCCTGCCAGCATGCAGCTTATTCTCCTGTCTCTCCTTCAGCTAGGGACAAATCGGAGAAACCCTTTGGTATGGCCTTTGTCCGGCTCATGAGAGGAGATGGGACCACACTAAAAGATGGCAGGCATGAACTTATCGTCTATAAGGTACTGTTGCAGGACTGTGGTTTAGTATTTTTATTTAGTATGAAATTGAATTCACTGCACTTATCTTAAAAATAAGCAGTAAATAGTTTTTATCTAATAACACAAAAATATGTGTCTTGAATAGTTGACAGTGGGTAGATGGATTATGCATGAGTATCTCCTCAATCAATAAATATGAAATTAGATGTCCATCGATCAATATGCTTCACGATTCATTCCCTATTTTATGAATTTCTTAGGTTGACATGAAAAAAGCTGAGGATGCAAGGGTTTATCTCACCTTGCCAGCGACCTGGGCTGAAGTGGAGGAAAAGGAGAAGCAAACAGGGAAGCAGTTCCACCATTCAGGAGCTATTCCTGTGACTAAAGACAGCTTCCAGATCGCCTTGCTCACCTGCTCCACTAAACTCACTCAGAACGGTACCGTAGGCCCCCATTTCTGTTTTTCCAATCGCACACTGTGATAATTAAAAGATGTCCTGTCACAAGTCGCCTTTAAGAATTGAAACTGCTTCTACAGCAGATAGAGCTGCAGTGCCACCGTTGTTTCCTAACACCAGATTGCCTTGAAATTAATTAAACCAATCTGTGTTGCTAATATTTTGCTGATGTATTGATGTTGATTGATGCAGATCTAATTGGGTTTATATTGATAATTCAGGCTTTTTACACAATGCTCCCACTGAATGTATACTATTGTGTTCATGTTTTTCCAGTGGATTTACTTGGCCTGTTGAACTGGAGGTCTAACCCTGACGATCTGGACCAGATTCTGCAGAGGCTGATGGAGGTCGAGGGAGGGGAGATTGTCAAAGTGAGTTCTCTTTGTGTCACAAATGCTTCACTAAATATGTAATATGATGCTGTATAATGTCTGTTTTAATGGCACTTTGTAACAGGTTTCTGTTTTGTGCACAGTTTCTCCAGGACACTCTTGATGCCCTGTTCAACATCATGATGGAGACCGCAGAAAAGGACACCTATGATACCCTGGTGTTCAATGCCTTGGTTAGTGTTTTGTGAGGCTACAGTTCACCAGTAACCAGGAACCAGTAATATAAAATCTATGTATGTTCTTTCAACTTGGACAAGGCTCTGATTTTGTTTCCTCCTCTTGTTTAAAACCAGGTATTTATAATCACACTTATTGGCGACATCAAATTCCAGCACTTCAACCCTGTCCTGGAAACCTACATCTACAAGCACTTTAGTGCCACTTTGGCTTACATGTGAGTCTCCATTCTGTATTTCCCACCTTTAATCACTTACGCCCCTTCACGCTGTTTATTTTTAGTGCTTCTTATGCTCTTCTTCTCCACCCACACCCAAATTACCAGCAGACCTTGATGTCTGACTCATTCACTTTCTCAGGAAGCTAACCAGGGTGCTTAACTACTACGTGGGCCATGCCGAGGAGCCCGTCCTGACTGAGAGGCTCTACGCAGCACTCAAAGCTCTGAAGTACCTGTTCAGATTTATCGTGCAGTCGCGGGTCCTCTATCTCAGGTATCAGAGGCGCTGCCATACAAGACACCACTTTTCAGACTCATATTCTGAGGAAGACTTCTTGTAATCCAATGCCTGGCTTTGATTCTCAGATTTTATGGGAACAGTGAGGATGGGGATGCTTTCCTGAACTCTATTCGCACCCTTTTCCTGTCTTTTAACACTCTCATGGACAGACCGCTTGATGAGGGTGTGAAGATAAAGGTAAGTTGACGAAGAATGCTTGATGTTGCTGGTAGCTGTTATTTGTTGTATTATAGAACTGAATATAATGTGGGAGCATTTTGAAGTTTCACCAATTTATTATTTTCCATCTTGGAAATGAAACTAAAATGCAGCTGGCCAGACTCTTATGAAGATATTGCTTTTATATTCAGTGTTGCATGTAAATGACTTCAGTAATCCAGCTGTGAAAATGTGTTTTACTGTTATGGACAAGTTATTGAAAAGTTTTACAAATGAACTGCAATATCAGTGTGTGTTCGCTGTTGGTAGTCTCAGCAAGGTGAGGAAAAACTCTGGAAAGATGCTTGATTTACTAGAAAATGCTTCAGCCTGATGAGACCTGATTATTTGCCTTTTCAGGGGGCAATATTGAAATATCTCCCCAGCATCATTAATGACATCCAGACTGTGTTTGATCCCGTGGAGCTCAGGTAACTACCCAGAGGGTTTGCACAGCAGAAAATGATAATTGGCTGTCTTAATGCAAATTATCAGATTTAAATCTCAGTAAAGGAGGCATTATTCTCATTCCTTGCTGCTGTAAAATCAACCTGTCATGTGTGCTGCCCATTAGTCCTCCATGACAATAATTACTAGATCTGAAATTTGAATAGCATTTGTCACAGTCCAGCTCCATTGGCTCTTTTCTTTCATTCTGTTTTCAGTGTTCTCCTAGCGAAGTTCATTGAGAGCATTCCTGACTTGCAGCTTGTGCGTCAGAAGCTGGGCTGCATGTGTAAAATGGTGGAGAGTGACCTTTTCAGGCAGCCAGGTAGGAGTCCTCCAGGCTTAAAAACCACATAATGATGTTTCACACAAGATGAACAGGGGAAAAAGAAAACTCCCCAACATACAAGTTTGTCAGGTCAGCTCCATTAACAGGAAATGTGCTGTGGGATCCAATGAGCACGGTGTTCCTCTTCTCTGTTGCCACAGATTGTCGAGATGTGCTTTTGCCACTTGTTACCGACCAGCTGAGTGGGCAGCTCGATGACCACTCTTGTAAACCTGACCATGAAGCCTGCGCCCAACTGCTCAGCACAGTGTTGGACAACCTGGACCGCAAGGACATGGTTAGGAGTCAGAATTCACCTTTAGACACTCAGAGTTTTTCAGTTGAAACGGTCTAAACACACAAATTACAGAAAGAAACACGAGTGGATATAAGCGACCAAAATGAGTTTCCACTACAGGGTGGCTGGGGTCACATATTTGTGGGGACCTCAGGAAAGGAGTTTGTTAAAGTATTTGGGCCTCTCTTTAGAGGTTTTCTGGGCATGTCCTGGGCAACTGGAAGCCCCATGGCAGAGCCAGAGAATGCTGCAGGGATTACATACCCCATCTGTCCTGGTAGCATCTAGCCCATCCCCCTGGAGGAGCTGGCGGATGGAGCTAAGGAGAGGAACGTCAGGGCTAGCCTGCTTAGCTTGCTGCCATTGTGACCTAGACCCAGATAAGTGGTTTAAAATGAATGGGTAGATACTTGGAACATCTAGTCACACAGTTTGGGTTTAATTTGCCTTTCCGCCACCACCCCAATACAATAGAGGTGAATGGAATTTTATTTGTGATGCTCACAGCACTGAAAAATGGCAACATCGCTTTCCACAAAGAATTTCTTTAAAACATCAGACAGTGACATGACCATCACAGTTTCCTAAAACCTGAGGTGACCAGCAGTCCCAAACACAAAGATATTTAATTAATGTCAATGATTTAGGACAAGGAAACGCAGCAAATCCTCACAATTTAGAGGCTAGTCGTATGATATGTTTGGCATTTTTGTTAGCAAAATTACCTAAATAGTTTTAATAGATTAAATTTTCTGTGAACTGAGAAATCAATAAATTGACTAACTGCTTCAGCTCTAGTTTGTTTCTTTCTACTGAAGAAATAGTGTCAAAGAAAACAGATAATCTATAGTAACTGTGTCAGTGACAGTGTAAAGACACGTTAAAATCTTTTTTTTTCAATAATCTGAGCACTACAGAAGAAATTTTTCTAAATTGTATTATAGTGGAGAAAAAAACTGAGTTAATGAAATGAGAGACAAGTATCTCAAAAACTGGGCAAATACAACCAAGATAATCTCCAAATAACTGAGAATTATTATTATTATTTATTTTGTCATTTGTGTGAACCGGCTCTTTTAATACTGACAGCACTCTGTAGCATGTGTCACTGTGCTTCAGCTGGTAATTGTGCCTGAGGCTGTTCTGTCTGTGCAGGGTCCAACCAGAGGGCACGTTCAGCTGATAATGGAGCGGCTCCTTCGCAGGGTTAATCGCACTGTCATCAGCATGGACAGATTCTCCCCTCTCACTGTAAGACACACTGTGATGTTACAGCTGAAATATGTCCTTGACGGCTACATCCTCAGCATTCATATCAATATTCATAACACTGACATCAGCAATACCTAAATATAGTAGTGACAATCTTTTAAGAGCCATGACAAAAACACAAATACAACGAGGAGTATTTACTGTAAATGACGTTATTTTTTTGAGACTTCACAGTGAAATCATGTGAGTAATAGTGGACTCCTCTGCGGCAGGGCCACTATCTCGCCTGCATGACGGCCATCCTGAAGCAAATGGATGACATGCATTATGCCCACTACATCAGCACCTTCAAGACAAGACAGGATATCATTGTAAGTGTCCTGGTTCCTCCCCTGTTGGCTACATCTTGTCCTGAAACATCTCATCAATAATAGGCATTAAACCACCCAGGCCACTTACTGCTTCTTAAGAGAATATTGATTATAGACATTTCATTCAATGGATTGGACTGACATGATGAGGATGTTAGTGGGCCCCCATTAAGCCTTTGGGGCATTATGTGTGCCTGACATGTAGCAGTGCTGCTTCGGATTTGCTTAGTTTGGTTTAAGTGTGGTTCTATTGGATACTACTTATATATATTTTTTAAAGCGACAGTGTGCATGCACTTGCAGTAAGTATTTTATTCTTCCGTTGCCCTCAGGACTTCCTCATGGAGACATTCATCATGTTTAAGGACCTCATGGGAAACGTCTTCCCCACCGACTGGATGATCATGAACCTGGTGCAGATGCAGGTGTTCCTGAGGGCCATCAACCAGTACTCGGACGTCCTCAACATGTATTTCATGGACCAGGCGCATTTTCAACTACAGGTGTGTCTCGTCCTTCTACGCCTTGGTAGAGGTCACATTTTTTATTAAACACAAAATCAAAAGCTAGTGTTATGAGAAGGTAATTATGGAATTAATATTTGAAAACCCTGCTCCCCTCGCAGCTGTGGAATAACTACTTTCATTTGACTGTGGCGTTCCTCACCCACACGACACTGCAGCTGGAATCCTTCTCTCAAGAGAAACGAAATAAGATACTGAACAAGTGAGAACATTTGCATTTGATCAAAAAGATAATTTAAAAACAGAACTTAATTTAACAGTTCTTTGATTTAAATTTGCTACAGATATGGAGACATGAGGAAAACTATTGGATTTAAGATCAGAGATATGTGGTACAATCTTGGTGAGTATTTTGCACCATCTGATAATACTGCTATTATCATAGAGTTTGTGGAATTGTTTATTCAGTGCCTGCCAGTAATGCAAGGGGAATAACAAGACAATATTTTTTATTGTCCAGTTTCGCAGTGTGTTGTTTTGTTTACTGCGTTATTAGATTTGTCCTCTGTTTGTTGAGAAAGGAAGGTGTAGCTTATTGCCTTCTCAAATCATACTATATTTCTGCGTGATAATGTTTTGTTGTCCCTCAGGCCCGCACAAAATGAAGTTCATCCCAGCCATGGTCGGGTCCATTCTGGAAGTCACACTGGTGCCGGAGCCCGAACTGAGGAAAGCTACCATCCCGATCTTCTTTGATATGATGCAGTGTGAGCACAACTTCAGCCCCGGACGCACGTTTCAAACGGTAAAAAATTATCTCATGGGGCACTCCGGTGGCTCACCACGTAGAGTTATGTTATTACCTTTGCTGCATGTCATCCCCTCTCTCACCCCCATCACTGTTGAATAAAGCAGAAAGACCAAAAAAATTATCCTTTAAAATGAGAAGTTTAGCCCTTTGGTGTTTTTTGTTTAAATCCGACTGAAGCAGCTCCCGGCTAAACGGGACATTTGTGATGTGTGTGATGGTGTGTTTTTTTTAAAATTCACTTCTTATCTTTGCAGTTTGAGAATGAACTGATAACTAAATTGGATCAAGAGGTAGAAGGAGGCCGCGGGGATGAACAGTACAAACTCCTGCTGGAGAAAACGTAAGGCAGAGGAGCAGATCAAACAGAAAATATTTCTTTCATTCTGAAAGTTGTTTAAGTAGTGCAACGCGCCAATCAAAAATCCTTCAATTCTGTGTAATAGGGAATTCACATAGGACTGCTGCTAAAATACCACAAAGGGTTTTATGATTGTGTTTTTTAAAAAGTCCTCAAGGAGCCAGAAGGACAAGACAGTCGTAAGCAGCCTCTAATTAGTAGAAACCTCTTGGGGACAGAATGTACGATACCCAACAATGCAAAAACAGATTGTCCTTTACAGCTAAAGAAAGGTCTGTGACGTTTATTTGTTTGTATGTGCAGGCTACTGGAGCACTGCAGACGCCACAGATACCTGTCACAGTCAGGAGAGGAGCTGGCTCTGCTGCTGAGCAGCCTACTGGAGAATCTCCTGGCGTACCGCACCATCACACATGACGAAAGTCCTGAGCACCGCATGAGCTGCACTGTCAATGTGCTGGTACGCCCCATGCCTATATTTGCTAAAGGGTTAACACTATTTGTGCATGTACATAAAGCAATTACCTGTGCGCTTCTGCAAATTGCTGGAGAGAAAACTTTTCAGGATTATGATTTTCCTCTTGCAGAATTTCTACAAAGAAAAAAAGAGGGAGGACATTTACATCCGGTGAGTCCGATGGAGAGACTCAGCATCTGGTTTTTAGAACCAACGGGTTAACTTTGTCTAACTGATGTGCTCTTGTTACCAGGTACTTGTACAAACTGCGAGATTTGCATCTGGACTGTGAGAACTACACAGAGGCGGCCTACACTCTGCTACTACATGCTGAATTACTGGAGGTCTCTGACACATCAATGTCTTTTTTCAGTTTCAGCGTTTGTGCTGTTTAAACTTTGCTAATATTACCATGCATCTGAATGTTTAATGAACCTTTAATTCTGATTCATGGTAATTTGCTTCCCCAGTGGTCTGACAAACCCTGCGCACCTCATCTGATACCTAGAGATGGAGAGCATGTATGGACCCAACAGGAGCTGAAAGAGAAGCTCTTCCAGGATATCATAGGTTACTTGGACAAGGGCAAGGTGAGTAGTAACTGCTCTGCACATGAGCACGTTCAGATTGCCTAGCATTGTGAAACTTGTTCGGAAGTTACCTAAGTTCACACTCCAGTCGCAGCTTTCTTTGTTGTGTCAGTATTCAGTCTCTCTTGCTCAACCGTTTTCCCTTGAAGCCATGAGGTGGGGGTTTTCACCAAGGACAGACTGTGGGAGCCAGATGGCAGAGTCTAGCTTGTGCTCCTGTGTGTTTATGTTCAGGTTATGTCCACCTTTAACTGAGTGATGCACATGTCTTCTCAGATGTGGGAGAAGGCCATTGAGCTGGGCAAGCAGCTGGCCAAGATGCATGACAGCCACATGTTTGACTTCATGGAGCTGAGTCAGCTGCTGGTAAGAGAATGTGTGTATTTTAGTTCAGCCCTACAAACAAGATACTATTATTTCAAAAACCCCTGAGAAAGGCATCTTTGTAAGCTGATATGAAAAGAGGATTTTATTGTTAATGCCCCAGTAAGACATAAATAATTAGTTTGATGAGTAATGGTGGACAAAAACAGTGTTCTGGCTTGTACAAGGCTGAGTGAAATCGGTTGAATATGAGGAGATGGGGAAGAGAGAACCTGTTTACCCAACTCATTTCCACCCAGACAGTGTCTGCTGACACTGTAGAGTTTGAATATGTAATGAAGAATAAAGTCTCTCAGTAGGTATGGAGGTATTGAGTATGATTGTGCTTTAATATTTTTTTTCTCGTAACATAAAAGAAAATGACTAACATTTTTTAAGTTATTGGAATTGATTTATTATGAATGATTGAATGAACCACTAACAGACTAATAACATACTGTACATGCATCACAACCATACCATCTTCTTTGTCCTCTGTCACAGAAAAAACAAGCCCAGTTCTATGAAAACATAATGCATGCAATGCGGCCACAGCCAGAGTACTTCGCTGTAGGATATTATGGACTTGGATTCCCTTCTTTCCTCAGGGTAAGGAAATGATTACCTTTTTCAATTAATAGAGACTTAGAGAAACCATCATGCACCATGCTTACGCAATGAGCTGGCTTTTTGAAACATTTCTGGGGGCAGTGTGCAATAATGCCGATAAAGGTTATTGGTTTTTTGATGACACAAGAGAAAGTCAGAATGAAAACAGTCCTGCAGTCGCTGCACAAGCACACCTCTCATAGATTATGGAAAATGAGCTCGGTTATAATTATAGCTTTTTATTGAGTTTCATTTGTTATGTTGCACGCTGACATTTTCTGCTACAGAACAAGATGTTCATCTACCGGGGCAAGGAGTACGAGTGGCTTGAAGACTTCAGCTTAAAGTTGCTCTCTCAGTTCCCCAATGCAGTTCGGATGACCAGCACAGCGCCCCCTGGAGACAACATTCACAACTCCCCTGCACAGAGTATCCTTAAATGATAACGCACACAAAAGCTCTTTTTTTTATTCTGATTTTCAAGTGTAATATCTCAGCAACTACTGGATGAATTGTCTTGAAGTTTTGTTCAGACATTCATGTCCACTTCAGGATTAATGGTAAAAACTTTGGTGATTTTGTAACTTTCCATCTGGGGACATCATCACGTTAATATTAGGTTACTGGTTTTTCACAAAATCTTACAAAACTCAGCTGTACTTACTAATTAGCAAATGTTATCACGCTAATAAGCTGCAATAAAATAGTGAACATGGAAAACATTATACCTGCTTCATATCAGACTATTAGCATTGTCATTGTTAGCATGCTGGCATCAGTGTTTAGCTTAAATACAGCCTCACAGAGCTGCCAGCATGGCTGTAGACTAGTTTTGTTTGACAATAAGTAAAAAAATCGGATTCAATACAATTTTTCTTTGTCTGCTCCTCCACACTATTCCTAGTCTTATCCTTAGCTGAACTTCACAGACATCCAGTGCTTTACTGTCAAGCCTGTTCTCACTGTGCCGCGCCGGTTTAAAGACAAGGGGGTTCCAGAGCAGATATTAAAGTGCGTAACAGAACACTTAAAGGCTGATTTATTTTCTTGTGAAGACCCTGAGATTTATAGTTCTCTGGTCAAACCTCTAATTCGCTGCTGTCCTTCCCTGTTCTTTTGCAGCTATTACAGAACCAATGAAGTGGACCAGTTCCAGTATTCCAGGCCCTTCAGGAAAGGTGCAAAGGACCCAGACAATGAATTTGCAGTGAGCACTTTTAAATTTTCTTTAAAGCACTAAGCTCATATGTGTAAGCACACACCCATAAATTCCCAAAAATGTGTAAACAACCTCTTCCTTGCACATACCTCACTCTGACAAGGAATAAATATGTTAAAATGTCACCCTTTAATGTTTTATTTATATTTATTGTGCACTACAGACCATGTGGATCGAGAGAACAACTTACATTACCGCCTATCACTTCCCAGGGATTCTGAAATGGTTTGAAGTCAAAGCTGTCTCAGTGGTAAGAAATAAGCTTGATGCTCAAACTGTTGTTTCTTGTTTTGTTTTGGGTTTTCTTTTAGTTTATTTCACTTTAAAAATTCCTCAAATGCACATTATTCTTCATGTAATTCTCAGGAGGAGATCAGTCCTTTGGCAAACGCCATAGAGACCATGGAGATGGCCAATGAAAAGCTGAGTAACCTTGTGCAGCAGCAAGCCTGTGATCGCTCACTGTCCATCAACCCACTGTCCATGATGCTTAGTGGCATTGTTGACCCTGCTGTCATGGGCGGCTTCTCCAACTATGAGAAGGTTTGACTTTTTTTGTTTAAAAAGACAATTGTTCAGCATTGTGCACAAACAGCATTATTTAATTGTGTCCTCGTATTGGGGTTGGGGTCTTCCGTGGGACAAACAGATACAAAAAAGACAATCACAACCCTTATTTTAAAGGCACCTTACAGAGATGTAAAATAATTGCCACGCTCATAGACAATCTCAGAACAAGAGTCTACAACCATGCTAGCAGCTCTGTGAGGCTGTTTACTGACTTAAATGTCCTCAATCTGTTGCTGAATTATTTCAGGCTGGACCAAAGTGGTTGACCGACTGATGGACAGACCAGCGGTGTCATCTATTCACTATGGCTTGTAATACATTACATTTGTACGGCACCTAGTACTAGAAACATGTCTTCAAATCCACTACGCAAGAGTACAAACCACTGTTAGATTTGAGCTGTTTGCTAAATCAGATTCAGGTTGTGTGCTCTTAAGTAATGGATTTGGAAAATAATATACTGCCATCAAGCATTGCCAAACTACACTAATAAGAAATAAATCATACAACTTCAAACAAATATACATTTGTAAGTCCCTTTTTCATTAACATGTGTTCTGGCTGGCCTCAAGCCTGTTATGAGTTGCAAAGTTTAATTCATAAGGGAACCGCTGTGGCCTCCCTGTCATGCTGCGTAAACCTGTTCATTGTTGCTTGTAGCTATATTTGCAGCAAGGGTGTTTTTAAAAAGCGGCCCAATTTTCATCCTGTTTTCATCCTCTGTAGGCATTCTTTAAAGACACCTACATCCAAGAGCACCCAGAGGACCACGATCGCATTGAGGTCCTTAAACACCTCATCGCCCTGCAGGTAAATCCTTCCACCATCATCGTCATTGACTCTGGCCTCAAAGCAGAACATGTTTTGTAATACTTAAGTGCCCGTCTTCCCCTCTAGATCCCTCTCTTGGCAGATGGGATTCGCATCCACGGGGAGAAGACGACAGAGCAGCTGAAGCCCCTACACAACCGTCTGGTTACTTGCTTCCAAGACCTTCGGGAGAAAGTGGAGAAGCATTATGGCGTCATAACCTTGGTGCGTTGCCAACCGCAAACTCAATTTAATGTAAGAGGGTGCCAACTTAAGCTATTGGCCCTCTTGCCTTCCTATCAAACGCTTCTCATTCAAAGCAGTGTACATTATATTAGTGCGGGACCATAAATCTTCCTTTAGCCAGTCCATTGCAACCCGAGTTTTGCCTGTCATTGTGCTCCTCCCCTGCCAAGATTTCCCGATGATGCTTAATCCCATTTGTGTGTCCCAGCCCTGCTCTCTCGCTGAGAGGAAGAAGAGTCGCGTGGGCTCGGCGGTGATGCCCTACATCCTGTCCTCCACCCTGCGTCGCATGTCCACTGTCTCAACCCTCTCCAATGCCTCCTCAGGCCTCTCCAGCGGCTCCGCATCCTCAGATGGACACTCCTGCATTTCCTCCCAAGAGTCAGTCCCTGCATGCTCTCCCTGCTCCCTTCGTCTACCTTCCTCCTACCTGGTTTTGTCTGACATTGTGTTGCATTGTGTCACTACAGAGACTGCTGTCTTCAAACACTTGACTTTTGTCTTTGCTCAAATCAAAAGCACTGTTTATCTTTATGAATGTACATCTCTGTGCATCTCTCTCTCTCTCTGCCCCTGAATATTCACAAGCAGTTCCTTGTTGTCCCGTCCCAGCGATCGCAGGGCCTCGGTTTTGTCCCGCTCGGAGGAGGACAACAGGATTGCTAGAAAGAACCGGAAGGACTGGAGTGTGAGCAAATCCCAGGTCCTTCTAGAGAGGCAGTCGGATGCAGATGAGGTAAGGCCTTGTGTTCGGGTGCTACATTCATATGTATATTAAGTTTCTGTTATTCAGGTGTGAGTTGAGAGTAGCTCCATAATGCTTGACTGTTTTACATGGAAGCCCATATCTTTGTTTTTCTGTTTTTTATTCCAGACTCCTCCAGAGAAACAGCAGAGACCCAAGAGTTTACAATTAGGGGACCGACGGCTCACCCTCTCCCTGTTCCAGGGTGTTTCATCCCAGCTCAACTTGTCTAACCCTCTCAGCCCGCTACCTGCCTCTCCACACACACCACGCAGCTCCAGTATGTAGCAAAAAAACCCCACTGCTCTGACAAACACTGCACTGCATGTCATCAGTTTATTTTCTCTTAAAAAATATGCCTTGCACTCAGATAAGGAGGAAAACCATGCCTACTAACCTTGTGTAAGCACATTCTAGTCTATAGCCCTAATCAGGTCACACACACACACACACATATATACACATATGCATATTCACAGATGCATGTGGTCTTATTTCCTCTCTCCTGTGGTAGGTTATTCTTCGCTTCTCAGTGACAATGATGCCAGTACCATTGACACCCCAGGGACCCCCCCACCCATGCCTCCGAAGAAACACCCGCACGAGATTGACAACCCCGGGTTCTCTTCAGAGGTGCATCTGCTTTGAGAAAATAGCACCCCCTCACTAATGCATATTTAATGGCGTGTAAACGTTAAAATATTCTGTAATTCATTTTTATTTGAAGTCCTAACATGAACTCTCTTCTCTCTTTCCCCACAGTTTACCCCTCTGCTACCAATGAAAATTGAGAGCAAGCCTCCCCCACCGCCTCCAAAAACGAGGAAGTCGATGTTTCCTTCATATGAGCACCCCCCCAACTAAGGCTACAACTACACACAGGCCTTAAAGTTTCATTAATTATGTGATTTGGCTGTGAGGAAAGCACTGTTTTCATTTGCGGCATTGTGGAAACGCCACAGTAGGGTACAGATGCAGGACCATCTATGTGGGATCCAAGCAGTCCTTTGTTCTCAAGTTTTAGCTGTTGTTTAAGCCGCAAGGAAGAATGTGTGTGGGGTTGTTGTCGTAAGAGGTACTACTGTGCAAAAAATGATATATGATTTTGGGTACATAAGGTCGCCACAGCCTTGGATTCAGTGCGGTTTTTAGGAGATAATGAAAGTGATTGGATGCTTTTTTTCCCTTGAAGTCAGTATGTTGTGGACTTTATCACTTAGAGGGAAAAGGAATGACCAATGCTGCAATGCAATATTTTGCTTTACTGTGTTGGAGTGACACTGGATGAATCATTTCCCCCCTAATTGTTTACCGGCATTCCACACAGGAAAAAGCTGCATTAGATACATGTCAGACTTAGTCAAGAACAGGGAAAACAATGTACAGAATGTAACTGTTCGTTTAAAATGTAATTATTTTGTGTGCGATAATGGTGTTCAGTAATAATATGATCAAACCCATTTTCCTAAACCACAATGTTTTCAAGACACTGGATGGCATTAATGAATGTGTTGCAGATTATGCATTTGTTTGGATGTTTATGATGAACAAAATACTGTAACTGATGCTTTCAAACTGCATCACGATTGATGTTGGTCTTCAGTGGAAGTATGTTTTTCCTTAAAGAGATTAGTTTGACATTTTGGGAAACAAGTGGAAACAGCTGGCCTGGCTCTGTCCAACGGCAACAAAATCTGCCTACTAGCACTGATGCTCACTAATCAACCCATTATTTCTTGTGTGTGTTAAATGGACAAAGTTTACAAAGTGTAAAAATGACCATTTGTGGGGTTTTTTGAGAGGGTTATGTGCTGTTGCCAGGCAACCAGAAATGACTCGTAAATTACTGCTCCCAGCCGAGACAGTACATCACATAACCCCTCACAAAACCACAAATTGTAATTGTACACTTTTTGTAAACAAGTAGAATTTTGTTACCCCTGTTTTCAGTCTTTATGCTAAGCTAAGCTAACTAGCAGCTGACATCCGCTGCATATTTACCGTATGGACATTAGAGTGGCATCGATCTTCTCATTCAACTCTCGCCAAGAAAGTAAATAAGCGCATTTCCCAAAATTTCAAACAGTTCCTTTTAAAAGAAGCTTAAACGCTGGATGGTACAAGCAGAAATGCTTTTGAAGTTCACTTTAGTTTTATATTTGAGGTGTTGGTAGATTTTCTTTTTTATCCATTATTGAGATTTAAATTATTGCTGTTCATTGAATTTTTATATTTCCATTGTTTTGCACACCCGGTGTGTACAGAGATGGCTTATTTTTATGCAGCATACATTGAGTCTTATTTTAACATACTGCTTTGCTGTGCGCTGTTTAAATTGTTGAAAAGAAGTGATACGTTTTATGTGCCTTTGGAGTACCAAATTTATGCATGTTATCTGTTTTAAAAATGATAAAATTGAATCTATAAATAAGGTGTCAGTATTTTAGTTTTAATTTTAGATTTTTAATTGTTTTACAAGGGATTCACATCTTTGTACAGTACATATTTCATAACAAGTATCAATGACATTTTATAAAAACAATGCCTCAAGAGATATATAATGATCTTTTCTATGAACAAGCAGTTGTTGACTGAACAAAAATAAAGATTTATTGAAAGATCAGAAAACTCAAAATTTTTTGGTGACATTGATTCTTTTAGAAAGACATCTTCTCCATCTCTTACCTACCATCCTGCCAGCATAGTGAATACAGATTTCTCTCTGTGCCCTCACTGCAATCTCGGCGCTTACACAGACAGTAATTTGGACGCTGCTGATAGCGTGAGAAATTGCCCATTCAAGCTCAAAATGGCTAACAAACTGACATGGAACTGGTGATTTATGTACATCAAATGCAATTTAGAGTAGGTGTAGGAAAATTATACCTCTAGCTCACGATGCACAAGCTAAAGATGAATTATCGTGGGAGGCTGTATTCAGGGAGGAGTTTGTGAGATGTTGATTGGAGTTGTGGGGTGTGTGCTGGTCTTGCTAATCTGGATTGCTAATGGCCTGCTCCTTCCTGTCAGATAGTGAGGTACACTATATCGCTCTGCCTGCAATTCTCAGGAGCAAAAACTATTTGAAGTGATGTTCATACATGCGAGCAGGGATGCGTTGCAACTGCAAGTTTTAGCTGGATGCTCAGCAACATCTCTATGGAAACAATCTCCATACTATAAACATGTTTACAGCTTCCTGCTGTATAGAATCTGAGGACATCAATCACAACAGTCTTGTTCCTTTCATTTACATTGCAGATGTCTTACCAGCCTCCTCTCAACTGACTATATGCCAATGACACATCTGTGTCTAACTGAGTTGTTATAGAGTCTGAGGTCTCACACACAGTTTCCATTACCTTGAGACAACACTCGATGGAAAGCAGCTGGAAGGTTTTTCCCCAGCCTACACAGATGGTTGAAAACAGTAACTTCACAGTGGTGGAACATAACTAAGTAAATGTACTCAAATTTTGCACTTGCAATTTTTCTACTACACTACAATTCAGAGGGAAATATTTAGATTACATTCAGATTTAGATTTTACATTAAAAACATGATATCAAATACAAATGCATTATTAAATATTAAGTGGTTCCAAACATGTTTGGCTTGTGACCTCTTACACTAGCTGTATATGGTTGGGGCTCCTTGTTGTTGAGTTTGAGTTGTTAGCAGTTCGATCAAAAAGACATTTACTCTCTAAACTTTTCAGACGGTTTAATTTAAATAACAGTTTGAGGTTCTGAAGAGGTAAAATTATTAAATATTTCACAGACAAAAAAAGATAACAGAAAAGCCAAACATGTTTATTTTCTTCTTTCTTATTAGAATCATCCTACGACTAGCTCCAACCCGACCAGCTACAAACAGTAAAATGCTGCTGATACATGAATAAATTAACAATCTAATAATGTCATAAACTGTATCATAATGTCAGGCATAGATGGGCCAATTTTCTGCAGGAGTACTTTTACATTTTGCTGATAATACTTTTACCTGTAATTGGGTATTACTGAATTGTTGTATTTTACATATTGGCCAGTATCTGATCATATGGATCAGTATGGATGTTTTTACCCCTGTCATGCCAAACCCCACTCCCACCAACAGAGAGAAAGACAGAAAGGGACTCCCCTGCATCAAAGGAAGATATGGCCCTTCCTACTTTGTCCACTTAGCTTCTGGACAGATCCTGAGCTTCTGTGTCGAGCTGGATTAGCTGCACTATTGTGTCTAAGCTTTGAACCTCACTTGGTGGTGCCAGAGGCTGTGAACTAATGGAGCATTGCAAAGAGGTCTGCTGCATTTTTTTTAAAGTCTCTATTTACTTGGAGTAGGTTTGTTGGGCATGAGTGCATTTTTCAGGAACACCCAGCTTCACACGCACACACGGTTGCAGTTACACATAATCACACCTGGGAGCTGTCGAGTGCAGGAGTACACGCTTCTTTTGAGGACCAATAAGCAATTATTCATCTTCTCCCCAAACTGGTGGAGAGAAGTTTGCACTGGCAACCTTCCAGTTACAAGCAGGTTGCCATGTTGTTGCCATGTGCAGCTTTTAAATTTTGTTTTTTACTACTTTACTGTCAGTTTTAACATGACAGGTTATCAGATTTGTCACGTTTCATTCACCTGGGACGGAACTTAAGTGGGCAAGGAGAAGGGCTATGGCATCAGTTAAGCACAGTGAAGACAAGAAAAAAAAGAGAGAAAAACACTACCTGCAACCAGACTCTAAAATCTCTAAAAACCTCAGTGATGAAGAAAAATAAAAGAGTTCAGGTTGTGTGTGCTTTCTTGTTTTATTAATATGCTCTGTACTCTCACCACAGTCGCATATATTTTTTAACATTTTTAGATGGGTACGGAGTTACATCATGTCCAGGCAACCATGCTTGGGGATCTATTTTACTAGCCTGACTATTATCTGTTCTACTGAAATATTCATATTCATAGGTACAGTCTGATGCGCTTGTGATTTGGATGGAAAGCTGGTTACCTGGCTGTGTGATCTGTGCGTCACTCGAGCAGCTCTACTTTCCCTGCTCGAACTGGCTAACAGCTAAAAACCTTATTGATGTAAGAAATTGTAATTAATGGTGATACAGCAGTAGTCATTACTGAAATTGCTAGCACAAAAGATAAAAGAATAAGTTACTTCAGAGTTTTTAATAACTTCAGACAATGACCAATTGATTTTAGCACAAAGACCTTCAGTGCAAAGCAAATTGGCTTCTCAGTGTATAACTTTTGCAGGAGTGCTGGCTTTTTTCTTTTGTTCGGGCAACTTCAGACAAGACAAACACGGACATATATTCAGGCAGATGTTATATTCATGTATCAGGGCTTTCCAAAAAGTATGTTTCCCATAGATCAACAGCAGGGCAGAGACAGTCGTGTAGATGGACGTGAAGAAGATGGTGAGCACGATGAAGTTCTCGAGGTTCACCACTAACTGGTAGTGGACATACAGGTCGATCATGAGGAAGAGGGCGAAGATCACCACTAGAGACAAAGCCATCTGGATCACCCTCAACTGAGAGCCCAGCTTTGGGCAGTGGGCTCCGTTGGTGCTGGCTTTCATGTGGCGGAGATGGTTGGCCAGGTGGATGGAGATGGAGATGCAGCATTTCACCATAAGCACCCCTGGCACTACATCAGCGAGGAACAGAAACACAGCTTCATAGATCTTGCTAGAATACGTGTAGGGCATTACAACCCCACAGTCTGTGTTCGCTGCGGTGTTGTTGTCAGGGTGAAACACCACAAGCATCGGCATGCAGGTGCCCAGTCCGCACAGTGGGATGACAAAAACAGCTAAGGTCACGTGCTTGAGGATGAATGCCTGAATGTGTGTGTAGCAGTGATTTGGTGTGCTCACCAGCTTGGTGCTGTAGTAAAAAGTTAGAAAGCTGGTGTCCCACATGATGGTGAACTTGAGGCTGTAGATGATCAGTAGCATGACAGTGTAGAGCATCTGATCGATGAGACACTTACTGTCCACCTCATCCATGGTCATCCAGATGTAACAGACCAGCTGGTGAACCACGTTGACCACTGACAGAGCCGTGATGATGGTTTCACAGGGACTCCACTGTTTTTTCTGCTTGTAGTTCCACAGACTCGTAAAGAAGATGTAGACATTAAAGAAGACAGTGGTGACGCTCAACAGACCTGTCATTACCCAGAGGGCCAGTTTATTTATCACAAACATAATGATGATCTTTACCCCAAACACATTTGCAGTGTAAACCTTTATGAGAATAATTCAGTCTTTATACCTCTATGAAGCACTCAGCAGTCTGTGTGGGGTTCTGAAGTGTTTGGTTTTTGCTGTACTCAAAAGAGATGACAAGAAGGCAAAAGAAATTATGCACACACACTCCAAACCAGACGAGTCTTCATTTCTGCCGCAGAATGGAACAAGTCTGTCAGCGGGGCCTGGGGAAAAGATTCACACATTTTGCTTTTGAAATAAATAAAACAGATCTAAATGGGCCCAATTAAAATCTATCTTTTCTATTATGGCTAAAGATAGATGTGAAATCTACAATTTAGATGGTCATATGCAAAAGGAAGTAAAGTGTAGCTAAGGAAAGAACATTACAGCAATTACTAATGACACATCCTCCATTTTTACCTCAAACGTAGCTCCCATGGGTTAGATGAGGCTTTTATCACTGAATCCTGCTCAACGTTTCTGCTTACATTCTCATTGCCTGCTGTCGTCACAATACGTTGTCTGGCTCAATACCTTTAGCTGCAGTTGAAGAATCCTTTGTTTTGTTTTGTTTATCCAAGCATTAATCCTAGCCCGAAGCTGTCTGCAGGATGCACACAGCAAGGTGAAATCCTTGGATTTAAGTTTTCCTTGAGTGGGATTTATATTTAAGCATTAGGTATGATTTGCATCAGTTATGACCACAGGTAGTGGTGACGGTGTATTTGCATTGACAGGGTGTGCAGGATGTGTGCTCATTATGAACACCCAGGAACTTTACTGTATGTCCATCAGTGCAGCATGACAGCTCAGCCAATCCGCAGTACACACTCAACCGGACTCCGCATGCAAATGGCTATTCCTGCAGCTAGGCCACATATTTTCAAACCCCAAACCACACGCACACACACACAAGGACACACACCTATGTTTACCTGATAAGAAAAGCAAATCACCTTTGAATCACCTTCAGGCACCTTGCTAATGCAACACCTTATCATTGTAGTTTGTGCTGTGGAGGACACAAACTTTACTGTAGACAGAGTTTTAACAAGATGTTGAATTAAATTACATTTTGGTTAATATTCTATTTCAATTTTTTATTTGCTTGCTTTACATACACAACTTTCCAATCACAGTAAACAGGATAATTACATAAGCCACTGAAATGGTTTTCTTCATAAAGCCAAATTTCAAGAACAGATTCTGCCGTTTTTCACAAAATCATAAAAAAACAATTTTCCAGGCAAGAGCTTTTTGAATCTAGATGTGAAAGAACACTGTGCAGTGGGAGCCTTTGCTGTTTATTTAATAATTACAATACCAACCCTGTTAGAAGTTCTACACTTAATTATTAAAAGAGATTATGTTGTTTTTTAGTCTGAGGTTGCTAGAAAATTTTTTGTAATTAATTATTGGATTTAGTTCCCCAGTTCATGCATGGATCAAAGGGCAGTCTCATGTTTGCACTAAAAAAGGCTTTTGTACACAGAGAACTGGTCCTTCTCATGGATGTGTATCTCTTTCTACTAATTTGAATTGAGCCAACAGAAAGATACAGAAACGGAAATGTATACACAAAAGTTGACCGTTTTCAATTTGTCTTTATGTCTAGCAAGTCCCAAAGTCAAACACTGCAGAGGCACATAGTAAACATGTTTTGTGAATGTTTGTGTGTGCATGTGTGTGTGATGTGGGGGGTGAATACAAACTAAAGTGCTGCTGGTGACATTTTCAAGAAAAGCTAATCTAAAAGGGAGAGAAGCGTCTGAAATTGAAAGTCTAGTTTTGATGGATTTTATTTTCGATGATTTGAAACAGTAACTCTGTTGACGCCCAGCCTATACATATTAGTGCACAGCAGCCCCTGCCATCAAGGGGGTCCTTGGCAGAGTTTATTACCAAGGGCCCACCGACCATCACCACCTCTTGCAGTTCTTATTAATTGAACATACCACACACCTGTTGAAGACGTATGGGGCCGTGGGCATGCTGCTGAGTCTGGATTCTGAGAGTGGCAGCTGCAGGTTAGAGCCTCAACTGATAGCTGTTAGACTAAAAACTGGTTTACTGGCTGCTTTGCAAAACACAACACAAACCAGCACTGTTCTACAAATGAAAAATATTCTAGGATGCAAATGCACATTAGAGGATTGGAGGCAAAACTGACTTCCCTGTCTCCAAATATTCTGACTCATAAGTAGCTCAAAGTTTGAATTTATATTAGGCTATAATATGCAGCCCTGGAAATAGCCAGTCTCCAATCAGCAGGCCATGAAAACAGACAGATTGTTTGACCATGTTTACGCACTAAGATTAGAATTTTATTACCTTAATGCAAACCCCTAAACCTAATGACTGTCTCTGATCTGTATTTGAACATGTTACCATTCAGGCAATTTGACTGGTTTGATATAATCAATTTTGCATGTCAAATCAAAATGTTTAAATTCATTAGGATTCCAAAATACAACTCATTCAATTAAGTTTGATCTTTTTCAGAGACATAACAGTTGTTGGTGTATTCTGGGAGTGGGAGATGGGTTTCAAATGGGATCCCATTACGTTTCGTCAGCCCAGATATCACCAAGCAATAAAAGACAGGGCCATGGCACAAACATCTGAGTGCTCAGTGAGCCCTAAATGGGATTCACATGGTAGGCTCCTCATTGATTTATCAACTAAAAGTTTTATTGTACACATTTTAAAAACAGTAACTAAAAGCATTAGTAAATATAATACATATATAAGATATATACATTTAAACACAGTTTTAGCAAATCCAGTGTAATAATGACTTGGATCATCAGAATCTATTTGTGTTGTTTACAACAGTAATGATGTGTTACAGTGCATCATATAAGCCAGCTAGTTCAAGAGTCCAAGGGCTAACGCAAGAGTCCTCAGTAGTTGTATACCAGCACTCCCATTATGCTCCAATTATTGCTCCATTTGTCATATACATACTTAACATAGCATATTCTTTACAATGTCGTTTATACTTAAGGTAAAAAGTATTTTCTTTAGAAGGCTTAGTTTAATACAAACAATAAAAAAGGCCATTTGTATTGAAGTTACACAGGGTATCCATATCGATGGTCGTATGTGAGGGGAGGAGGATTTCCTCCTGCAGTAGTTGGCTGCGATGTGCCGTTACTCCCGCCTGAGTAGATGCCGGCACTGTTGCCTGATTCACTGACGTTGGGCAGGTGGTTTCTCACGGAGCTGTACTGCACCCCGGGGTGGGTGCGGTACCCCATCACTGAGCGGAAACTGGAGTTTCTGCTGTTGGGTCTACTCTCTGGGGCCTTGGTGTCCTCCCTGAGGAAACAAGTCACGCAGGTCTCAATCAAATGATCCTCCAATCTTAGATTATCTCATGGATGTTTGGCAATGTGTTTCCAGCTCAGATACAATACCTTATTTCATTGGCAACCTCTTTTTCATAGCGGCGCTTATGGCAGCAGCAGATCAGGAGCCAGATGAGGAGCAGGAGGAGGAGCAACAGCAAGAGAGCACCTATCACCGCCCCAGCAATGACACCCGCCTTGTTGGTAGCTAGAAGACAATATGTGGTGCTTTGGGATCAAACAAGTGCAGCCCTCCTCCTTTGCCGTCTTGAATTTCAGCTTTAACAAGAAGCTCACATGGTTTTACAACTTGCATTTCAGACTAAAGCAAATATATAAACAGTGCAGTAGGGAAAAAAGGGTTGCTTTAGAGGGTTCTGTACTAAGAGTAAAATGAGATGATGATATCAAATACTTACGGTTGTATGCATGCAGTGCATATTTACACTGTGCTATGCCAACAGCGTTTTTTGCCTGACACATGTAACTTCCAACGTTGCTGTCTGTATGGTTGGTTATCAAAAGCTCCCCCGTCTGTGGGTCTTAATGAAAGAAGACAACATTCAGTACAAGTATATCATACAAATACAGCATCATGAGTATATTAGGGAAAAAAATGTTGTCTGTCAAGTTGCCTCCTCACCTTGTGTTGCAGTGGATGGCATTGCACCTCCACTCTCTCTACTCCACACGTAGCTGATAGGAGTGGATCCATGAGAGGATTTGCAGCGGAGGGAGACCGGTCCACCTTTCTCCTCGCCACCTTCAACCCAACACTTTGGTGCAGATGGGGGAACTAGTGAAAGACAATAAATAAACACATGCCACAAAAACAAGTTTAAGAGACACATTTCAAAACTTTAGTGAATTATGTGGAGGGGTTAAAGGTGTGAAAGAGGAGAACAATGGGTGAAAGGTGTGATAACCGACTGAGACTGGCACAGGACATACATTTCCTGTGAGTGAGAGCAACATTCAAAAGAATAATGAGATGGCTGAGAAAATGAACAGGTTAAACCAGTTAAAAGGAATTTCTCCTCACCCATCACAACCAGAGTGACTTTTCGCATATCAACACCCGGCGCCTTCTTGACTTTACACTGGTAGGTGGCTGTGTCTGAGTGCCTCAGAGAAGAGATAGAGATGGAAGCGTCTCCCTGCGTGGGGTCCCCTATGAACTTGAGCCTTTTGGAGATGCTGGGGTTGCCGTATTGGTGAATCTGGCCCCCTGTGTATGACAAGATCTGACATGCAAAGATGGCGTTGAGTGGTGAAGCAGGTTTTTCCACTAAAACAGCCCCAAGTTAAAAGATAATTCAATTCAATTCAATTCAATTTTATTTATATAGCTCCATATCATAACAAAGTTATCTCAGGGCACTCAATCACATGGAGCCGGTCGAGACCAACTTCCACACACACAAAGACCCAA
>JAVQJL010088901.1:0-47253 GCA_036024295.1 Nannoperca obscura | reverse complement strand
GTCTTTGTGTGTGTGGAAGTTGGTCTCGACCGGCTCCATGTGATTGAGTGCCCTGAGATAACTTTGTTATGATATGGCGCTATATAAATAAAATTGAATTGAATTGAATTGAATTAAGAGTAGATATAGAGCTATATAAGATAAATGCATGTGTACTTGTATTTTAACCATTTTAAATAGCTAAGTACAGTATATGTTGTTGGACTGGAGCTTTGACTTTAAGTTCTGTTACATTTTATAAAGAAAAGAGTATGTAACTAGAACTCAGAAATTCATGTTTGCGGTATGAGAGGATTTCCATCTTTACGTAAATTCAATTTTATAAAATATGTATTATAAGATCAAACGGCCGGAGGTGGAGCCTTGAGGAACACCTCTGATGCAATTGTGCTGTACTGTGTTGGTACCATATTGGAATTAAGAGTGCATTTGCAATATCGGTGACACACTCACTCTGGAGAAATTCCATTTTTTGTCTGAGACCACACACAAGTAACACTTTTTCTTGAGCACTTGAGTAAATATTTAATGGCAGATTTTGTCTGATTTTTGTGTGGACTAGATGGGGTGAAACCAGGCTAAAGCACAAACTGAGGTGAGGTGTACCCTAGTGAGGTGAGGCGACTAATTAATTGTTAAGAAGTTTTCTGTGTTCACAATTAAAGCAATTAAGTTATATTTATCTGTAAAAAAAGATTGCAGTTATTACAAATAAATGTTAATCACTAAGCTTATCATTGGGTCTTATCCAATAGAAATCCAATACAAGCTGTAGCTTGATCATAAATGAACAAATTCTCTTTAAAACATGTTTATTGGTTTTTAAAATGCAATAGGTACAAATATTTGCTTGATAGCTTGTTTTATGTTTACTTTTATCATGTTTACGGTATTCATTAATATGACATTCTTACTCGCATCAAATGTGGTATGTTATTATCCACACAATATTAGCCTCACAAAATAAGTTTCAAATGTACATTATGTAGATTTAGAATGCAGCTGGATGGTTTTCATTTAACAAATTTGCCTTCACTTGGTTTCCTATTTAATGTACTGTGGTAAATTCTACATTATCTGCATTCTGATCTTCCTTTATAATTTCTTAGTTTTACTCATGTTTAACAGAGTATGTTTATCGCAGACTGTAAAACATTCACTCTTTTTGTCGTTTTGCCTTTTGCTCTCATATATCTTTCTATCCTTACTATGTGTAGACATTTACTGGTTCCTTCTGGGTCTGTATGCAGATTATAGGGGCTTTTATATCTTCTAAACCATCGGTTGAAATGACTTTTTATGGCCCCCGGAGCTGCTTTGGTTATCTGTCCCTGAGGTCAGACGGAATTACTGCTGGCAGAAATATTTCTAGGTTCTCTTTCTTCTTATAGGAGCCACAGCAAAATGATTTAAAACTCAAAGTTCTGGTGTCTCTTGATGGATTTAAACTGACAATAAAATACCTAATGGCAAGCTCAATACTTTTAAAGATTTTTTTTAAATTAAAGGTTTAACTACCTTTGGCCCTTGAGCCTGCTGACCTAATGGGTATATTCGTTCTCTGACTGAGGCACCTGTATAGAACAACTACATTTGTTTTATTATGTTGTTGGCATTTTAAAAAATTCAAATTAAACAAATATGCTTAAGGACAGCAGCACCATCCCCTTTGACATAATTCTAAATAATACTGGACATTAAAAACACACGTTTTTAACATATATTGGCAATACATGTCATTTGAAATAACAATAACTACTAAATTATTTAAACATGTAATTGTATAACTGCTAATATTCATGAGTACAGTTAATGTGAAACATTTTGATCCTGCGCAGCTGCTGATAAATCGTGAGGCACTTCACATTCAGTCACACACAATGTTTTGCATAATTTAACATTAACTTAATGAATTATAATATAGATATAACTTGAATAAATAAATAAAATACTATACTATGTATTTTATACATATGTATTCACATGTCACATGTCACAGATATATTTGTTACATTTAATAAAACAGAGTGATATAGAATAGAACTTAAATTAACAGTTTTGGGTTTGAAGTTTTATTACCACATGTATTTGTATTGTTAAGGTGTAATATTAGTATAATACATGCACATACCTGGGACACATAGTTTCCCATACTGGACAGTGTCTTAATGTTGTGCTGATGTCTTACCAACCCAGCTGTATATAATTTAGTATCCCTATAGTGGCAGTGAATGTATTTAATGTAATGTAATGTAGTATATAACTCAATTTCCTCAGAATAATTCAGACTGTGGAGCCGCGCTACGTCTGAGACATTATGTAGCACCTGACCATTTAACTGTGAAGTTTTGAAAACTAAGTCCTGCAGAAAGAAAGTCAAATTGCCCCGAACAGGGCAGTCTGTCTCCACTATAATCTCACTGGGTGGCTGAAAAGTGTTTGAAAGGCTCTTCACACATTTCTGTCTCTAGGTGCTCTCACATTAATATATTTCCAGCGATGTAACGATACTAGAATAGAAAAGGTGTTCTTGAGGGTTTACATGTTTTTTTTTGCACACACGCCTTGAAGTTAACATTTCACTTGGTCGGGAATGAAGAGTTGGTTTATGGCATCACTGCTGCCTGCCTTCACTAAGTGTTAGTATAAACCCAGGGAGCAAAGACCAAGTTCTGCACACCGAATGAACTCTTCACCCTGCACCCTGCAGCAGTTAGGCTGCCCTCTGTAAATGGCTGGCAGCTAGCAGAACAAAGACAAAGGCGATCTGTGGAGGTCTGGGGTCAGTGGGCTGCACGGTCAAGATGGAAGTGGTGACTTACAGTATATGCAAAAGGAACGGCAGACTGAGCTTGGTGCCTTTAATAGATTACTTGATGCCCTATTTACATTGGATATGTGTCTTTGTGTGCCTACTGAAAAAGTCCTCTAGGCCTTGTGAGTCACAATAAAAGTCAGCAGAGCCTCTGTAACCTTTTCTCAACCTCTGCCATTCTGTGCTCCGTTCACTGGGCTCTTGATCCTTAGCCATGCTGTCTCTGACTTTATACAAACCAAGAAAAACAGACAGACATAACACTTGACAAAATCCTCTTCATGTGTAACATCACAAACTACCCAGAGAGTTGGCTCGATGGGGTTTCACGACATATTCCGCTTACTGTCTTGCCTCCTTTTCCTGAATATGTATCAGGATGGCTGAGGGGGACAGGTATGCCAAATCTCTCCGTCAATCCCTCAAGAAAAGCAGAGAGATCTTTCCTAACAGGCTCTTAGTCCCAGAATAGATGACAACTTTGACACTGATGTATCATGTCTCAGTAGTTCAGACATGGAAGGCGGCCTGCCTTGGCTTGAATTGGTGCAGGCAGCTCAAACAGCCACACACTAGGAACATGAGTGGGTGGATGGATGGAAGGGTGGGTGGATGGATGGATGGATGGATGGATGGATGGTTTGGATGGGTGGAAGGGAGGGGAGGACCTATTAAAAAACAATCCTATCCGTGGATCCACTGTGGGCTAAACAAAGGATTGGGCCTCATTAAGATAAGAGTGTCCACGAAAGCAGACCAGTTGTTATGTGAAAATGCTGTCAGGGAGGCCGCCGAGAGGCAGTGGCCCATTTTTGTTACTCTCTAAATAGCTGTGTGTCTTTTCAGTGCATCTTTGCTAGTACTGAGCATGCTCATCAGCGTCTCCCCTCCATTCCCCTTCATCACGTTCATGTTGCTGCCGGTCATGTGTGCATGTCAGAAGTGGGAAACTAATGATAAACATTGACCAATATGCCCGGCTGTTTTCCTGATGTGCCGCAGAGCAGAAGTAATACAGAGAAGCTGGGCAGAACAAAGTACTCAAAAAAAACACTTGTTCCTGCAAAAATAAAAGCATCAGTTTCTTTTTTGGGTCAGCTCACTCATGACAACAGTATTCGTCAAAATGTTCCAGATCACAATTTGGCTAATTTGTAAACATCAACATACTTTTGTTTGCTTGTTATTTTATTATTTCCATTTTTTAGATTTAGTAACAATCTTCTCATTTGTCTCCAGTGATTTATCCTGTTAAACATTAAAAGCTCAAGATACATTAACATTAAACTTTATCATATTTTTTTAAAAACATGTTTTTAACAATATATAAAACCAACAAAATCATTATTATCAGTTATTATCTGGTGTATATAAAGATTCCAAAAAGAAAAACAATTCCCATCCCATAAATTAAACTGACTTTTTAATATATAATATTTAATTGTTTTATTTCTATTTAATGTTTGTGCATTTCTCCCTAAAATTAATTAATAATTAATACAGTTCCATTTTACTACACCATAATGCAAAATATCCTTGCCTTATATATATATATATATATATAAGGCAAGGTAATTTCATTTATATAGCACATTTTACTACAGGGAAACGTGCCTAATATGCTTTACATGAAAGTGCATAGAACAAGTGTCATGTATTATTTAATGCATAATTTAAAAAATAAAATACAAGAACAAACATTACTGACAACCACCAAACCTCCACAAAAACTAGACAAAATCATATTGAAATTATTTTTCTTTTTTCTTATTTCTTTTTACAATACAGGATTTCAAATATTAATAATATAAATAATAAAATGTGTTATTTAATAATAAGCATGAATGAAAATGCCCAAAAGTCACATGCCTAAAAATATTTGGAGCTCAAGCTGTTTTGAGCATAAATGTACACTGTACTATTGGCCCTGATGGATTTAATATTTAATGTCGATTAAGAGCCATAGCACAAAATCTGATGCTTGGCTTGCTAATTAAAGCAGCCTAAAGGCATTTCGAGAGAGAAGATGTTCTTTAAGACGTGATAAAATAATACATGGCTTCCAGTAGCAGTAATATGTGGTTTGAAATTGTACACATATATGTTGAAGTACATTACTTATGAGTGTGTTTACTGTTCTTTCTGGTACAAGCTGACAGACAGCTACATTTTGACAAGAGCCTGTGAGGAGTTTAAAAAGGGTCTTTCTAAATAGAATACTAATTGCATTTCTTTAGCAAAGGTCTGTTTAGATTATCTGTTATGCATTATTTGTCTTGGTCTTTTTGTATGTCTCTAATAACATTTTTAAAGCAGCTTTTACAATTCTGTGGACCTAAAATAATCAGTTTAACTGTAGATTAAATATGTTTAAAGAGGGAAGTAACTCATCTGGAGCCTTTTCTAACCTCGAATATTCAGTGCTGAACAAAAAGTCACTACATACATTCTAAATGGCAATTCTTCTTCTTCTTCTTCTTTTTATAATTTATACCTTGATAGTGTATACAATGCCTCTGCTCCACTGCCTCATGCATGTACAAAACAGATATATACTGTATGCATTGATACAATAGTATATGTACATGATATACTCATCCAGTTTCTGGATAACATACATTACACACATAAAATACCCACATACATTTGAGTATATATTAATACTAAAAATTGTAATTAAAAAAACATAGATAACTAAAAGTAAAACTAGACTAGACTACATAAAAATTTAAAATGTTATAGGCATGTCTCCTTCTAATGTATTATGTCATAATTAATTTAAAGGACCCTATTTTTGTTTTCATTTTCAACCACAAACTCATTACATGGAATGACTGGGGAGGATAGAAATTAGATCTGGGAATTATTCAGTTAGATTAATACAGATATTCAAAATTAATGGAATGCCTCTTCTTTCTCTGAGCTGTGCATGTATTCTGTATAGTGGACTGACCCAATAACAGCTGAGCTTGGGAGCATGTGAACGCTGCCCATTGACATCAAATGCTCTCAATCACTGTAGTACATCAGACATGTGTCTAAGCTTTATTATTAAAGAATAAAAGAAGCTTAGTTGTTAACTCAGACACCATGAACTCTGAATGACACAGAGTTCACTCAGAGGTTATTGGTTCAAATTAGCTCAAAGATCTGCAGGGCAGGCAGTGGTTATTTGTTATATGACAGATGGGCTCCACTAGGGGGCAGTATATTACCTTGTTTTGGGGCGATACTGCTGTTAAGGGCAGAGTAATGAATGAATAGTGAGAAAGAGTGTGAGAGATATGACCCTCTGATGAACTGCAAATCTGATGGGAGCTCAGTGGGGCATTGCTGACTGGTTAAATGCCAACCTTCCACCTGGAGAGGAGAACAGTGACAATAATGCATTTGTATGCGTGTGAGCGACTGTGAGTCTTTGTTCATGTTCACTAACCAAATGCTCACTTACAGGCGAATGCTGCTTGTATTTGCATTCATATGTAAAGTGAGCATTTGGTGAGTTTTTGGGTGTGGTTAATCATGCTAACATGTGGCCAGCAGCGCCGCAAAAACACGGTCTCGTACATCACGTTTCAGATTTGTCCACTGTGTCATATCCCAGCGAACATTTTCCTCATAGATTAAACTTAGACTATTTAAGCCTTTTGCTGCCAGATCACTTCTCTAAACAATCCCCTGTCCCTTCTTTTCTTGCTCCACTCTTTTTTTACCCCCTTTTTTGGCTCTCTCCTTTACTTTTCTCCATCTCTTTATTTCGTTTCCTAAGAAAAGCCAGGACCGGGAGGCACATGATTAGGCTGCCACTAATTGGTATCAGATTCACAGGTCTGGATCAGTAATGTGCTGGCTGGAGCCAAAGTATTGCTCACATCTGCCTAGAGTGTGGGTCGCTGAGAACTTGAGTGTGTCGAGCTGTTTGGCCCACCATCAGTTTCTCGTAGGCCTGCTATCACGCACAGTGCTCCGGGGCCAGACGAGCTCCAAGCACACATATGTATGACAGCTTTCATGTGCGAGCCAAACTCTGATCAGAGGACCTCCATATTGACACCTTTCACGGTTTGTTAGCACCTTGACACTGAAGAAGCAGGACAGCTGAGACGTCTGCAGTGTGATGGAGAAAACCGACCAGCGTGGAGAGTAGGCTGAGGTTAAGGGAGGCAGGGTGGACATGGGGATTAGGGAACATTGTCTGCCTGCCTTATTTTCTGGCTTTGCGGCCCCCAGACACAGAACAGACTCACGCAAAAAAAGTATAAACACAAAATGCAGACATGCACTTGTACTTGTCACTGCTAATACGCTGTCAGTGAGCGGCGTGTTTTCTTTGGGTTTTTGTTAAACGACGAAGGAATTTTATGATTAACTACGTCATTTAATTTGTTGGCTGTAACAAGGGAAACAAAATTTAAAAAAAAAAACAGAACAAGAAAAGTGTGGGGACACCTGGATGCTCACCTAACATGTTCTCCTTCCCCAAGGGACATTCCGGACCCAGACAAGTACCAGGTTGTCAGTGGCTAAATGATGGGTTGTGGCCATTAAGCTAGTAGAGCAATAGCTCCCCACAACAGTACACATACTACGCCAGCAGCAAACACTTGGGAGGCTGCCATTGGATATGAGACAGCAGCCACAAGGGATTTCCTGTCAATAGTCTGACAGTTCTCCATCGTCAAATGCTTGACAGTTTCAGCACCACCCCTCTTTTGGTTAACCCCTTATTTAAGCTGACAAGTTCAACAAGAACATGTTTGTTTACGACAAGGGGGCACACAACAGCCCTGTCATACCTTTTGAGGCTCACAGTACCACCAAATCTTTAAAAAATCTAGCCCCTGTGCAAGCGCATAGATCCTGTGCCAAGACCACGACCGTAATACTTTTGCTATAAAGGATATAGGTTTGATACATATTTTTTATCCATTCATTACCAACATAACAGGACATGATAAAAAGCCTTGATCTTACTGCAATCACACCAAATAACAGATTTATTTATTCAGACTTTATTATATTTGTGATATATTAATCAGAATTTAAAATTAACTTGTGCAGGCCTCTGTTTTGTTAAACTGTAAGTCTATTGTGTTGGTGCCAGGAAATAATAGTCGACAACTATTATTAATAATAGAACAAATCTATTATTTCAAGGTGAAAAGAGAGGCTAAGTTGTTTCAGAGACATATGCAGCTCCTGGAAAGTACTAGCATTGATGCAATTCATACTGATAACAGTCATAAATAACTTAATCTTCATTCCTGAGAGCGGACTGTATTGCTTATTCATTTTGCAGGTCTTTTGAGTTGGTTGGATGAGTAGAACTGACAACTTTCCAGTTACATACCGACTGTCTCTAACTCTAATTTCAGCTGGTGCTCTGAAGATCTCTGACTGCTTCTCTGACTCTTCACTGCAGTTTCGCACCGGTGCTGTCTGTGTCACCCTCCTGCTGCTTCTCTTCCAACCTCCTGCCATCTTCCTGTTGCTCCTCCGCCACCTACTTATCGTTCCTCTGTCACTAGGTTGATGTCAGCCACCACCTTGAGGAGCAGAAGTTGGAGAATGGGAAGTTAAATGTAATGGGAGAAGACTTGGAAGGGACTTTTAAGTAAGCTGGGGACATTTTGAAGGGATGAGATAGCCTGAGTTATGCTCATTTGCGGATGTATAATCTAGTTGGCAGTAAATGTTCTGGACAACCAGAGTGGAGAGTGCAAACATTTAAAACCTTTGGATCAAAGATTCAAACCAAAGGCAGAAATCAGATCTACACACACATTAAGTCAAGTCAAAGCCATAAAAAGATCTCTGTTATATCGAATTTAATATTATTTATTTGGGATCTATCAGTACAATGTTTGAATCTTTTGTCTGGTGACCTGCATTCAGAAAAACTCTTTTGCCATCGTACAAAAACTTGAAACAATTGAGCTGTTAGTTACCATGTTTAACCCGTCGTTCAGTGATGCAGTATCAACTAGATAGCACAGAGAAACACTCTTGCTGAAGAAAAGCAACCTAATTTGTTTTCACATTCACTTTCCATCCTCGTAGCAACAAGCTGAAAATAGCACCAGCGAGTACAGATATGAGGCATATGGTTACTTCCAACAGTGACTTGCTTTGGCCAGCTATTTGTAGACAGCCTTTCATTTTGACACTCCATCAGATAACACAAAAACACAAATCAGGAACTTTGACTGGAAGGGACAATTCCCCTGCTGCACTTTCATGTGATGTTACAAGGCTGGGGTGAATAGAAAAAAATGACTTTGAAAATGTATCATTTCCATTTGCTTTGATTGACATTCACCTAGCTTGCTCTTTAATTAAACCATAGTGAGGTCACACAGATTTTTATGCCACTTTTTAAAAGCTTTTTGTGGAAATACAATCCTGTGACCATTTTACTAAGTGGGAGTCACCTAATCCTTGTGCCCCATGGCAGCCCTCTCACACTCTGAACGTCTTCCAAACACAACAACCAGGGACTGTACACAGCACAGGGAAAAACTGATACAATGTGATCTCTCTTTTTTCTCTCGTCCCCTCTCCTCTCCCGTTGTAAGTCTCTACCTCTCCCCTGCTGGCACATCCGATCAAATTAAAACTAGATGGAGGGGAAGAGAATTGCAGTTATGGAGCCCTGTGTGCCCCCAATAGAAAAAAAAAGACCAGAGAGGGGAGTTTATAGCCACCCGCCACCCCCTTTACTTTTCATAATCCCAAGTAGAAACCGAAGAGAGGAAGAAAGGGCAGTGTCTGTCACCCAAAGACGTTACAATAACAAAAAGAAAACCAACCAGCCTTTAACACCAAAACCCTTCCATAATCTAGGCTACGGAGGGAGGCCTTTGGAACAAATGACAAGACTGGTGTGTGTTTGCATCTGTGTGCATGGACAGCCCACCAGTTCCACTCATGGGTAACAGATGGCGCCTTATCATTGGCCAGGATCGGCCGTGCAGCACACATTCCTAGACATGCCAGTAATGCCTTTTGTGATGTTCAGTTGATGCTAACTTCACATAGAATTACACACCAAATTACCATCAGAGCGTGCTCATTACTCTAATGATTGGACAAGTTATTACACCTTCCTGTGTGCCTCCTTTTTACTGTAATTATACATCCATACATCCATGCCAGCATACGTTGACACCGGCATGACCCATTTGCGCCCGTGAACGAGTGCCCATCACACAAACACACTTCCTCACCTGGCCGCCCTAAAAGCTGGCCTTTTAGCAGCCTCCCTCCCCCTTCACCCTTTTAATAATGCCCTTTTATTCTTGAACACATTATTAAACACTGTCACTCAGGCTAAATACCAGGAATAGTTGGACATGAGCCTAAACGGGGATGGGGGTTGGTGGTTGGGGAGGGGGGGTACATGGAGATCTCTGAGTGATGGATCTGTTTGAGTCCATAAATGCGAGTGTTGTGAGAGAGAAAGGTAAAAGCTGGGAGGCTGAAGGAAGGTTGGAGGGAGGCCAAGTGCATTATGGTTCGGGTGAGGAGTTCACGCTGGAGTGCAGCAGGGGGGCCGGTGTTCACTCTGGCTGCACACCGTGATGGCTGGTCAGCGAGGAAGATGATTGACACCTGGTATAACTGACTGGATGATTGACAAATGCAGTGGGCATGTTAAAGACTGTGGCTGGAATGATGGTGGTGGTGATGTCCTGCGCGTTTGCAAGAATGTCTATGCGGGCTTTCTGGGGTATGAACATATGTTTGTGTCTGGATGCATTCATGAATGTGTGCCTCCCTGAAGCTAGAGCCAGTAGATGGTTAGCATAAAGACTGGAGGCAGGGGGAAACAGGTAGGCTACATCTCTCCAAATGTTCTGCCTACCCACACATTTTAAAGCTCACTAATTAACACATTATAACTCTAATTTATTTATTCCATTTGATCAATGTGTGTTGAGATGTTCGCTTGTCAGTAATTATTAGATAACTGCCTAAGTGTGCATTCAGACTAAATATAGAAGTGTGTTAAAAAATATTACAAAGGGCTATATTACAAGGTGATCTAGGAAGTCATGTTTGAGGAAAAAAAAACCATGAGTCTGAAGGGCAAAAAACTGAAAAGAAGTCTTTAATACTACAATCTACCACATCTACATATTTGAATGGCCAACGCAATTCTTTGCTGGATGACATTTGATTGCAATGCGGCAAAAGTTGAGCCAGGCTGCGTTTTTAGATGCCGTGGTCGGAACATTTGACAAAACCTTGGTCTTGCATTGAAGATTTTGCCAGCCAGTTCGGATATATCTGTAAAACTAAAAATGACCCCTTCTGCTACAACTCAACTAGGGCAAAGACATAGCGTTTGCTTACATTTTGAAAAACTTGCTATGGATTTAGAAAGTACCTAACTGCAGTGACTAGGCTGTTACAATTGGTAGTAGATTCGCACTGAAAAGCCTCTATATAGCAATGCTACATTAGTAATACACAAGTACTTGACACAATGACTGATGGCACTACCAAAGTGGCCTTGTTTTGATATTTAATAGCCCTAGCACCCCCCACTGAGAGACAAAGCACATGATAAAGCTTAACCGGGCCTGTGGCAGGCTTAGCCTACTGGTTACTGCGAGGAGTGACAGGCTGATGGCAAAAGAGTAGCCTGTAACCAGTTTGCTGACATCACCAGAGCAGGGCTTGGCACAAAGACATGCACAAGCACACACACAAAGACACACAAGCATCACCTGCTCGGAGACAGGGTGGATTATGGGGAATTAGGGGGCACTGTGTGACTTGGCACTGAAACTGGGGGTCCTGTTGTTGTCGGCGCAGGATTTGAAATTCTGCCAAAACACCCTGATACACTCTTACAATAGAAAGCACACAGATGACTGAGGACACACCAATGCGAACACATGCACAAGGTAAAGACAGACACACTTGTGCTGACACATGCATACTGTGCACACTGTACGATGCACTTATGTGAGCACACGCACACACAAATACACAAATAGTTAAGCCTGTAACACATTAGGAGATACCCCATACTGCACATATACAGTCTCTCATTCACATACACGTACACAGACACACACACCAGCTTCCAGCAGTGTGAGTCTGTCCCCTATCCAACAGTAGCAACTGTAACAATGACAAGGCTTAGCGGTGCAACAGTAGCCCCCCTGTAGATTGACAACTGAGACCACTGGTCACACAGGGCAACCATTCACAGCCTCAGAGCTTGATAACTCACTTTTAGCCAACACTATAATTAACAGTGAGGCCATTACATTAAATGTCAATCTGTATTCAGGCTTTTAGCAACAAGCATATCCAGCTAAAGTAAACTGTGATGTGGTGTACTGAATGAAAGGAATTATTTGATACAAAGAACCTGTTTGATTACTGTATGTAGCAGCCATACTTAAATCAATCAATCTTGCACTTGAAAGAATACACAAGGTTTTGATCTTAGACAGCAAATGAAGTTACTGTGAGTTACAGTAAAATATGGTAATGGTAATGTGCGATCTGACAAAATAATCTTAACTCAAGGTTTACTTACTGGCTTTTTCATGTCTTTAAAACACATCTCATGGTCTTCATCAGCAGATGAAGTTTGCCTAGTTGTCGTGAAGATAACACAGTTAACACTGGCAGAGAACACAAGTATAACTTCAGTCAGGAGTTTAGAATTCCTGTTCAAAGACGTTCTTTTGCATCAGACGGGTATATTTAATATCAGAAAGTTGGTCCTTGATTTCCGTGTTTCTGGTCAAACCACTGTTACCAAGTATAAAAAACAAACTTCTAAACATAATTCAAATTTACAATATAAATAATTTATATTATATGAAAAATAAAAATAAATTCTGGAAAGAAGAAAGACTTCTGCAAGGACAGTAAGTTACATCATCCAACAAAATAATAGCATTTTACTATGATTGATTATTGTTCTATTATAGATTATAGATATATTAAATGAGCAACTTTTAAACTTTTTTCCCAACCTCTCCGAATGAAAACTGTAAAAACTGTACACTCTAGAATTTCTAGGCATCTCTTCTACACACATACACACCATTCACAGTTGTAAAACACATGGCATACACAAGGGGGGACTTGCACTCAAGAGTAATCGTATGGCTATGCAGGTATACAGAAAATATGAGAAGAGAAAATGCACTGTTGCTGGATGCCAAACACACAGACACACACACGCACACACACACACACACACACACACACACACACACACACACACACACACATGCCAGACATTTGCATATGTATCCCACATTCATGTATGGAATAATGCTCATATATACACTAAAAATACACAAACACAATGGCACAATAAACAGACACAATAAATCAGGCAGTATTGAAAAACCGTGCAGGAACACACAGAGTTGTGGAGTAGGTATACGCAGTCAGCAACACACTCGCACACACACACACACACACACACACACACACACACACACATACAACTACAACTACACACGCACACACAGACACACTTACAGTACACCATATCATGCATATCTCTCACACCCCCTGCCAGTTGTCAGTCACTGCCTTTGAGCACAAGGCCTGAGGGACTAGATTAAATCCTTCTGGAGACAGGATGACGGGGATACAGAGGCCTGCGCTGAACACACACACTGAATTCACACACACACACACACACACACACACACACACACTCCCACAGAATGAATGACGGCATGTCTTTTGCTAACTATCTCTACATGATGAAACTCAGGGTTCTTTGCTGAGATCTCATGACAGATTTGCAAGAAGACACAACTTTTTCTCCTGAAATTACCTGTCATACCAATATCTCAGCTCATAATATGGAACATTGTGTGTCTCTGTGAAGAGAAAACTTTTAACAGCTACAAAGCCTGATTAATAATAAGGAACAAGAATCAAACAAACTAGAATGTCTAAGCTCTTAGACAACTGTTACTGAAACCAGGCAGGAAATTAAAAGCCTACCAGTAAATATTTTGTTGTTATTGCCTGCAAATAATGAGAGACAAAATAATGTGTGCTCATAAACATTTCATTGCCTTGGCTTCCAGGGATGATATTACCAAATGGCTGATTTAGTCTTTATCTGTGTAATATAACAAATTACAAATTAGTGGCGCAGTGTTGTGTGTTGCCATGCTTGACGGGCCCTTTTTATTCCCCAGTTAATGATATATTGACAATAGCTAAAGCAATTTCTGTATATTTTCTCCAACCTCTAACATGGCATTATACCTATGTGTGGTGAATGCCATTTGAAAGCTTGAAAGATATGGGCCAATGTGGCAGCGGTATGTCAGGTGATTTGAATACTTACAATGTGCCCAGTTGCTGTGTTGTGATTTGTGCAGTGTTCCTCCACTGGCTGTTGTTGAAAGTGTTGGCAAGCTGCAGATGAGTTTGGAGGCATATTTCAGAGGATGCTTTGTTTTTGCCTGTCGCATCACAAAGTGAGTGAAAGCCGGAGTCTCCAGGCTTGAGAATGAAAGTTATGCAGAGGCAAAAACAGATGGTGATGAGATGGTGAACTTTTTGGCACGGCACTTGGCAATTTTTGATGCGCTCTTTCGTTGCTCTTGAACGCCGACGTCAACTGTCTTCCTGGCTCTGCTGCGAGTGGCTGTAGCAGCTGTAATAATACTGCAGTGGCAGAATTATGAAGGATTTATGACCTGCAGTGAAATGTGATGTTGGTACTGAAGGCTATGTGAGTCAAACCTGACTACATGATTGCAATGTGTGTCTTAAAATTAACAATTTGCTCACGTAATGGCAAAAATTATAATGTGTGCATGTGATATTGGTTTGTTATCCTTTATTTCACTCAAAACAGCATATTAATCACTACATACTCATACACATACTCTATGGGTAAGACGATACACATTTCAATCTGCTAAAAAACGGATGGTGCTGCATGGTTGCTATGGGAGCAAGGAAGTTCTTTATAGACAGATGACATAATGTTATGGCTGCCCGCATCTCTTCTCTCAGATGAAAACTATGCTGTGGATTGATGGCAGCAACATCTGAAAAATCCTCCATTTTCTCACCTAACAAGCATTAACTGAACTACTCCCAGAAGATCGAACTTGCTGTCAAAGATACTTATGTGCCAACATATTTATGGCACTTACGGCAGTATATTTCTCCCGGGGAAATAAATAGTTTGAACGTTCAAACTTGCATTTTTCTTTAGTGCAGAATGTATAATAGTAATCTGCTTTCTGAAGAAACCTCCAGCACTCCTGTGTCCTTGGGTTTGGAAACCGTATGTGTGACTCTGCATCATCCAACTCCAGTGTTATTATGTTTTTGATGAACAGGCCATTCGGGCCCAGTCCAAACTCAAGGGCACAGCCCATCCATCTGCCATCTGTCAGCAACTTGTCATCTGGCTGTAGTAATTACACAAGCATAAATACGGCCAGGAGACAGTAGTTTGACGGCTGAATGAGATCTATGAGATCTATGTGGAGTGTACTCCTGTGTGTTTATGGTGAGTAAAAAAACAAACAAAAAAACCCACCTCAGGTCTCATAGCTTTCCCCTCAGGAAGTGGCCCCACCTTTTATAGGCCAACTTGGAAGATGCTCAGGACTTTGACCTTTAATTTCTCAACATGGCTTGCTGAGGTGGTGACCTCTAGTACAGGCTGGGATTCAGGACTTAGATGGATGACGGCTGTGTAGAGATTGTGTAAGTGTGTATATGTGTGAATCAGTGTGTGTGAACACAGAGGCATAAAGAGGTAGAGCCTGTGCTTGGAACATATTTGAATTCATCTTTGTGTTTGAATAATCTTCTGGTGGATTTATTAAATTTTTTTTCTTTAGTAGCTGGAGCAGAAGGGTCAAGCCAACAAAGTACATGGTGGAATAAAAGGGTTATGAATAGGTTCATTTTTGTTAACTTTTATTCACCCAGGGAACATGAGATGGCACATTTGCAGTGGTCGCCTAACACCATAGACAAGCTCTGCAAAAGAAAACCACTATGTGTGGGGTTTAAGTGTCTTTGCTAAATGAAGTTGCACTAGCCGTTCTTCAGGTCAAGGAGTTTAGTTTTTCTTTTGACATTTTTATAATTTTCTTGGGGATACCATCTGACACATTTTTTAGTTTTGAAGCTTAAATTGCCACTGCTTCCCAATCAATCAACGTGCGGAATCTTCTTTAAAGAAAATATAACTTTTTTTCCTCTATAACAAGAGGCATTTACTGCCTCCACAAGGCAAACAAATAGTGAAACAGCCAATGAATAAAGATGAAGAAACATCTTTGTCTAGATAAGCTATGGGAAACAATTCGCAGAAGCAATAAAAAAAGGCCTATAAACCAGTTGAAGGAGATCAAAGAAACAGACATTTGACTCTGAGGCTCAGCAGGGACTGTAAAACACCTTAAATCTTCCATCCCAAACACTCCATTTAAAATTGCAGATAGATTCTTTATCTTTATGTGTCGGTAGTAGATTAAAGTCATCTACATTCAGGGTGGGTCAACTGTAGGTGGTCTGGCTTCACAGACCTCACAGACTGTGAGGAACACTGACTCTTCTTCCCAATAGAAAAAAGGCCTCATAATAGGAGCTTTGTTCATGCTATTGATTATTCCACAGCACTTTTGTCTTTGACAATACAAATTGAATTGACACAGAGTCGGTGATGGTTCACCTTTCAGATTTTCACCTTTCAGAATCTCTAGTCTAATGATTCAGATTAATTTTGCCAGAATTAACAAAGAATTCCATTTTAGGACGTTTGACGCTTGAATGAAGGTTGAAGTACATCACTTTGATGCATGTGCATCTATGTGTATCAGGTTTTTAAGGTGAAGTATCCACTAGTGGCCCCTGTCTTGATGAATCAATTTTGGACTAAGGGAAAATTCTTTATCTTCAGCAATGAAGTTGTATGGATTCGCTGACATGGCTCAGACATTTGAGCAATGACTGACCGAGCATGTTTGCTACTGCAGGTGCCTGTGGGAGAATTTAAGACATAAGGATCTATACTTTTGATGTTGACTGTCAGGTGAACACAGCATCTTCCTACCCCTGAGGCAATGGTCTTTATGGTGCAGACAGAGAGGCCAATATAGGGCAGTCCAGTGGAAACAGGCTGGTATTTCCACCGACAATGCAGTAATGGGGTTAGAAATTTAAAGTGGGAGGCTGAATCTCCTCAAGGACGAAGATCCAGCTCCAAACATCTGGAATGTGGCACCGACAGCCATTGGAGAGAGAGAGGTCCCAGGATGGCTGATGGTCCAGCACAGCAATAATAATATATATTTTGCCTTGCTTTTTTTGCACAAATGTTACCACTGTGCTTTTTGCAGTTCTTTGCCACAAACAGACAATGCACCAACTTGACATTGTATGTAGCTAACAAACACACACCAACCCATTCTAAAAACACCCAGTTCTTTCTGTTTGTCTCCTTCAAAGCCCCATCCTTTTTTCATCCAGGCCAATTAAAGTGGACTTGTAAAGCTTGAGGTAAGTGCAGTTTGTGTGCAAATTCTGCGTTGTAAAGATTGTTATGCAGCTAAACTTAAGGCTACTATGGGACCTTTAAAACATGGCCTAGCCTGCTTACATGTCCAAACCCTGAGAGCTTGGCCCTGAGTGGCGCAGTTTTTTTCGTCAGGATGTTCCTGTTTGTCCCTTGTGTGTGCATTCTGTCTCTCTGGCCAGAGGGGAATGGGTTTGACTCACCTGTAGCTGCAGAACTGGTATCTGTATCATTCATGTGACCTGACATCCGTCAACGAGACTAGTGGTGATAGTAGCCACTCTGACTGGGAAGTCTCTTCTGGCTATGGCCAGCGCAGTTTTTTCTTGATATAGACAGTTGAAGTTGCATTCTAAGGATAAATAGGTTGCTGGCTTGACGTGTGTGTGACATTAGCTCTGACCATTCACTCTCTTTCTACACATGCCCTAATCTACCAAACGAAAGGACTTGAACCAGTATGGATATGCTCCTTCTCTAAAATTTGCTTTGCATTTTCTCTGAACACACCCTTACACTGACATGCATCCACTGACAGACCACATTGTTTCACACTCCCACTTCTGTATTCTGTAAAGTTCTCAAACTCTGCCAATAAGCAAATGCTGACTCATTAGTTGCTCAACTCACTTTTGATACTGTAAATTCTCCTCATCACTTTCTCCTTCCTCCTCTCCTTTCTCCTTGAGTTCACCATCTCTCTCTTTCTCTCTCCTCTCCCACTGAGATTCCCACCTCTCTTGCCCTACTCCTCCTTACCACTCACTCTTGAATTCTCAAAATGTACCTTTCTTTGGCTCCCCTTTCTCCTCTCACCATAAGCACTCTGTCTCTTTCCCTCTCCTCCTCCTGCGTTTGTTTACCAGCGAGTGCCGATTGCTGACCCAGCAGCCCTGCTGTCTCCCCACCACCTGCATTTGAGCCGTGAGAGGCCAAGGACGGCAGGCAGGGGAAACTCTGACGTCTTAACCTTAATCTGATGGAGGTTTTCCTTAGACAGCTTTTACTGCTATTGTGTATTTGTTGCATTGCTTATCCAGCCAATTGTTCGAGCCCTCGTGGCGTGATGGAGGGCTGACGGGTCAAATTCATAAGCCCTGTCTGAATTGCAAATAGAAACCTGTGATCAGCAGAGTGTAATGAATTTAAAATGGCTTATCTGGAACTTTTCCCCTCTGGGGTAAGCAGGTATTTTATGATGTTGCAGTGCCAGGATGTTTTCCTTTATTTATCCTTTTAATTCAGTAAACACTGGTAAAACACAAAATGAGAACTAGTAAAAAAAAAAGTATTTCATGTTCATTTTTAGCCTTGCAAGCAGCATGGCTCTATTTATGGCTATGTCGTGAGTGGGTCGATCCACCACTTTGTCCCAGACTGATATATCTTAACAACTATTGGATGGATCGCCATGAAATTTGGCACAAAAGTCCATGGTGCCCAAATTATCTATCCTATCAACTTTGGTTGCTGCCTTTTCCTCTAGAGCCACGATATGCTTGACATTTGTGGTTTTGAGTGAAATGTCGAATTGGATGAATTGTAATCACTGTGGTGGCCCCTTAACTTTTCATTGCCATCATCTGGTCCAAAATTTAATTTGACAAATGCTTTGGTTTACCTACAAAACTAATGACATTCCAATCAGCCTCAGCTGTACTTTGTATTTAGTGCTAATTAGTAAATGTTAGCATGCTAACACACTACACAACACTAAGTTGCATGTTAGCATGCTGATGTTAGCTTTAGCTAGTCTTTGCCTCATTTACCAGAAAAAACACAAATCCTTTGTGAAATAGTATGCGTTGAGTTCAGAAGAACAATGCTATAACACAATACATAATGAAAACACTAAGGCTGTTTGAACATAAGTGACCACCACCACACACCTCCGGAAACCTTCATGTATGAATGTTTGCAACCAGCTACACTTTAATGGCTTCTCGTCTCATTGTCTTCATTGGTCTCTGCACACTAACACACACACACACACACACACACACACACACACACACACACACACACACACACACACACACACAATGAACTCAAACTCATCACGAGAAAACAAAAGGGCCTACAGTGATTTCCTCTGAACAAAACAAGCCAGTTAAGATGTGGACCGCTGTAAGAAGAGAAGGTTTAGCTTTGGGCCAAGAAGAGTACCATGACGGCAAACAAAAGAGTAACAATAACAACAACCACAGCCCCTGAGAGCCTTCTTCTATCCCACCTGAATTATTCATGAGCCCAATATGTGAAAATAAATATTTATATAGGATATATTGAAAGATTTAACAATGAAATGAAGTGCTGGTGGTTCAAAAAAAGCCTCCCGCGTCTATCAAATATTCACAGAACCTTTAGGAGTTCAGTGTTTGGTGGAGAGAGAGCCTTGAGTACAACAACATGCAGATTTGGAGGTAGAGTTATCCCATGGTGTATGTTATAGTGTTTTGATTCCAAAAACAGATGCACAGATGTTTTTCCTATGTATAAATTTAAATATTTTAGTGTGTTTTGTATTGACAGGTGCCAAAAAATTATTGTAATGTATTTCTTTCTTCATTGTATTGTAAAGAACAGTATTTTTTTTGTATATTTTGATGCGTTTTTTTCCATCTCTGATCGCTGTATCTTCAGTCAGTGCTCGTTCAAATCAAGGCTGCAAATCAAGGCTGTCAGCTGTGTGCTGGAGAAAATTAATCTTTCTAATTGAATGAGCATGTTGACTTGACTATTAGTCATTAAACCCCCCTCAACACTATATCTCTGTTTAGGCTTTTATAGAATTTTATAGACTTCATCATCCCACTGCTGTGTGCACAGAAAATGTTTTAGCTGGATGGCCACACTGCAACTGGCAGCTTGTGGTAATGAATTATATTGAATCATTCTCTCTCTCCTATTAAGACCACATTAAAAGAGGCCAAAATCTGGCGCAAAGCACACAGAAAGTAGGAAAAACAAACCACTTGACACAGAATGGATCAGTCCCTTTTTTGGGGGGGTTTTGGGGGAACTAAAAACAGGCTGCTCTTTTACTGGCTGTCAGCTCCCACCCCACTGCAGTAGGCAAACAGAGACATGAAAAGAAGTGAAGGGAGAGGGGGACATTTCTGTATTGAGGAGTTAGAGAGGCTACCGGACGTCCTGGGTGAAGCATGAGAAAGAGAGAGAGAGAGAGAAAAAGAGAGAGGGAGGGATGGAGTGTGTTAAGTGCAGGTGGCTTCAAATGTGTATGCATTTCAATGGGAACGTTTTTGTTGCTTAAGTGTGCACATGGGGAGTTTCTTTAACTATGAGTGGGTGTGTGTGTTTACAGATGAGTGTCAGGAGGCAGCAGTTGGAACACTGTGCAGACATGCTATCGTATTTTTAACCAAATGTTACCAGAAAAGTTTAAGTGATAGCCTGTCTCCTTGGAACATTTCCCAGATTAGATATGAAAGGCATTAAAATGAGTCACTTTTAATGTTTCTGGACATGTGTATGTGCTGTGCAACACCGTTTTGGCTTCACCAGCAGGTTGTGTGCGTGCATGGATTGTGATTTAGACTTTCACTTTTTTTTTAAAATCTGTGAATCAGTGTAGTTCACACATTTTTCAGGAGGCGAACAAGTGGGTGGCCAGCGCCAGAAACTTGTCATGCTTTAGCACGCTGAAGATCTTTCATTGTTTGACAAGAAAATGCTGTGCTTCCATGTTTTTTGGTTTCACTAGGAGCTGATTCAAAGGCAATTCTCCATCAAACTCAACTTTTTTTTTTACAACTGTTCCTGTGTATAATTAACTTGTGCTTCCTTCTCTCTCTCAGCAGTTTTTGTTTTCTCAAGAACTGCTGTTTATTTCTGAGTCAGTCGTCAGCCCACACATGACACTTCCCCATATGTTGGTTGCTAGTACAGATGCTTTAATTTGATCTGAGCTGGCTTTGTTGATGTTTAACAGTGACACTACAAACTGTTAGAAACAGAGAAAAACACTGCTTTTACAGTAGATACGTTTATGTCCACAAAGGTGGTTTTTCCTTCTTACCCAACAGCAAAGATGAACACGTCATCACTACTAAACAGAGGTAGATTTACTGCAATGTACTGATACATATATTCAGGTTAGATACCAATTGGGAGTTGGGCTTGGTATTGAACCTCAATAACGTTTAGATACCTACCAAAATGGTGACTGTGTACCGTTGAATCAGAACATTTTGAAATATCACAAATGGTTTTTAGGCTCAACCGTTTGCCCAGCAGTAGCTTAATTGCAAAGTTACTTAGAATGTTGTATTGAGGCTAATGTGTTGCTAATACAACATTCTAAGTGTTTGTAACGATCATTCTAATGGTTAGTTACTTGGTATTACTCATTGCAGAAAATCACAAAACAACCCTAATAAAAGACTACCTACAGATAATGCTCCAGCAAGGGCATTTGGGGAGACAATAAGATACGTTTATCAACATTTGCTTGGCCGCAGATCTGACTAAATGGATGCAACAGTGTTAGTTAGTGCCAGAATGGCCACAATGTTCATTTTGACCTTTTTTTCAAATTTATATGTGCAAAAACTTTGTTAAATTAAAAAATGCAATGCTGTTAGATTTTTCCTTAAAGTGTCTGCATAAATTACACAAAAGGCAAAGAAAATATTAATATAATTATAATAATTTTTATCCTATTTCAGCGATAGGTGGTCATATTAACCGCACAGGATTTCGCATGATTCTAATGTTATTTTGTCTTGGTTGGAGATGCATCTTGTTTTCTCGTTTGCTTAGCATTGTGTGCGATCTCAAGTCCCTGCTGTGCTGTGCTATGCTGCACCATGCTCCACTGCCCTGCAGTGTACTGCGCTATAACCTGGGCTATTCATTAATTCTGTAGATTATGTAAAAACCTACATTTTATTGTTATTTTCTTATTATGAGTAATGCTAGATTGATTTAAAATGCAAATGAGATTTCTGATGGTTATTACCTTACAGAAAAATACAGAATAAATGCATTAGTCTCTCAATTGGGTATTTATTGTGAGAGATTATAGAGTTTATAATTTAAATGGTGAAAATGACCTCTTACAGCAGTTCTAGTAGTTATGAAATTCTGGCACTTCTAGTGTGAAGCTGCAACTTCTATCGAACTGTGCCAGTAGTGGTTGCTACTAGCAACAACTGAAACTACTGCTGGTGGCAGAAAACTCACAATATGGTTTCGAATAGCAGTTTAAAAAAACAACAAGACCAAAAAAAAAAAACTCTTAAAAAAACTTAATGTCCACTTTTCTGCTTTTTCAACATGTCACAGTCTTCATCAGTATTGTTTATTTATTTCAGTATTGTTTTGTATTGACACTGAAACTGAATGGGTCTGCGTGTGATGCTGTTAGGAGTACAGGCACACCACAATCTTTATCTCTCCCACAGTAAGTCCCTCACCTCTCCCTCCTGTTGTTTCAAAATGGCTGCCAGTGGAGACACGTGGGACACCTCACTACGAAGTGCGGCTTAAAGCCCTAACCGCTCAAAGGGGATGAAATTCCTTTCCTGATTTTCTTTGCTCCTTGTTTCTAATAAAAGCTGGGTGAGATTGAGCTACAGTTCAGCCCCAAATCACTTCATTGATCTTTTTTCTGCAAGACTTAGATTCGATCCATGTATTAGCTGTAAAATGTGTCTTCTATCTCAGTTATATTGTGCCTTGATCCTGGATTTTTATATTACTTTAAGACATATGGCAGACCTGTGTGTACTTAGTTCTACAGAAGGCCTAGTAAACTCATTCCCACTGGTTGCAAAGATTGAGTAATCAAGCTTACAAAGCAACCGTGAAGAATGAAACAACAAAGGCTGTCCCTGTTCTATTCAATTATCTTTCACCCCTGTCTTGTCTCAGTGTATCCTCTAAAACGGTTGTGATATCCTCCATCTCCCTTGCTCTCTGCACTAAACCCACAATCTCTCTCTCTCTCGTTCACAGCCTCTCTTTCATTCTCGCTCTTTCTGTCTTTTACACACAATAGGTCTCCTCAGTCCGGGTCATGTTTGATGTTAGACCCCGAACAGTGAAACCCCCTCTCTCTTTCGGCCGCTCTCTTTATTCCCCTTAAAAATTCACCCAATTTATTTATCTATTTCAGTCTAGCCGAGGTTCACTCATCGCCCCCCTGTCTAAGCTTGTCCCCTTCGTGCCCTTTTTCCATGATAACGGGAACCTGCTCTGGTCAATCACCACCTCCCACTCAGCCACAGCCCAGGCCTGTGTGATTGACAGAGACCGCTCTAACTTCCCATACGGCCCTCAACCCCTCCTCTCTGGTCCCGCCCGCATCCTATGTACCTATTTCCCTTCCCACAATCTACTGATGCTGTCTTTCCCTGAATTCTAAAGAGAAGAGTAAAATGATCTCAAACAAGGCATCTTTGCTGTAATACAATTTAAGAGCTCAGTGCAATAGTACTACTTAATTCATCAAGTGTTAACAGATTAAGCTAATGATATTCTAAAATGGTTATTGTCAGCAAATCCAATGAAAAGACTGAAACCACAAATACTTTCAATAATTTCAGTGGCTAATTTGTTCTTCCTAAAGATGTAAAACATAAAAAATGGGTCACTAATATATACTTTTTCCATTTCTAAAATGGCTAGCCACTGTCCTTTTTAGCAAAAATTACAATTACATGTTTAAATAGTGAATTTATTGGGGACCGTTTTTAGCCAAGGATTAATACGCATTTGGTACGCTAGTGAGTATTTCCAGCAGCAGGATGGTCTATGCTGAACTGACTTGAAATAAAGTACAGTGCCCATGCTGATTGTGAAAAAACAGTGTAATGAAGTGGCACATTAATGTGTTTTTTAATTGTTTTGGGATGAAAATGGAGGTCTATGGCACAGAGGAATAAGCTATTTCAGGTTTTGGCTACACAGACTGGATTTGTGCACAATCAAAACAAAAATAGAATATCACAAATGTAAGGGTATTACTTGGAAATGGAAATCACGTTTAATAATACAGTAGTTTTTAAAAAGAATATGTCACAACCAAAGAGAAAAAAAACATCCACAATACCTCTATATCAACAAGCTTACTTTCTTATTGTTTTAGAGGTACTGCTGAAAGACACGCTTAAATCGTTTCCACTCCTTCCCAACCCTTGGGTTGATCCTTTGCCCGGAAGGCTACATTGTGAGTGATGTGTTTACGGTTAAGGCTTTGGCCCATTGCACTACAGCACACAGATATTAATTCCACTGATGGCTTTATCTGCTTTGGGACTCCATGTGTGTACCTTGTGTGTGAGTGGATGCACATGGGTGTGTCTTGCATGTGTCTCAGTTTGTGCATGTGTATTTGCAAGCACTTTACTGCAGTCCATGTTGCCATCTGTCTTTCGCCACGTAGCCTACAATACACATTACTTGTCTCCATCAAATATCTATCTCATGCCGATTGTCCACCTGTGCTCTGCTTATATTATGTGCATTTGTATGCGGCCTGAGCTCATTCCGGTAATGGCCAGCCATTCCGCGTAGATCAGCAGTGACAAGCGTAATCTATCTGTATGGCAGCCGCTCCCACAGTGCACTGCACCCCATTTACAGTCCATAGGCTCCTCAGTAGCCAAGGTTGCAACAACAACACAGCAGAGCCATGATACTTTTATTTAATATTTATTCCATGATAGCCTTCTAATGACACATTGAAACATTTTGACCTGTGATCAAAACTAGTCAGGGCAGATGTGGAAATATGGTAATATGTAATGGTAATATTAAATTTGGATGGAGTGCCGAAGGTAAATAAAAGCAGAGGATTGGTTGATATCATTCCATCACAGAGGAAGCGAATGCCTGCAGTCATCACTGGAGAAGAATACCATTCTAAATGTCCCGACAGATTGCTGATTGAGTTGTTTGGCCATTGAAGATGGCACCACTTACTATATAAAAATGTTTGAGTGCTTTTTCCCCCCTCCCTCCATTCCCTTGACAGCATTTCATACGCTGTATGTTTTTGCTGCCTTATAGAGTATATGTCCCTTGGCTAAATATTTGATTTAGTTTCAGATGACAGCGTCCATGCAGCACCTCCTGGTTTTGAACAGTTTGCAGTGTGTATCGTCTTTCCCATAATGCAAAGAATATGTGGAACTGAAAACAGCCTTTCAATTGTTTTGTCTGGGGAAGAAGGAAAACAAGAAAACTCGAAATGGCGAAGGAATACGAACACATGCATACACCGCCAAGCTGCCACCGCCCAGCTACACACCACTCCCAACAAAGCTATCTGGTGACACTGGGGAACCATAATGTTTGTTATTCATGTTGGAGAGTCAGATCAGAGGAGACAGCTGTTCTCCTCTTAAACATTTTTGATATAGAAAAGCCAGAAAGGTCACAGATAACTCTCTGCAGTGTGTGTCATCTCTGAGCTGTGAATATTATTCAGCATCTTCCCTTCCTACGCATGACTCTCTCTTAACACCCATGGATGCATACACACCCCCACAAACAGACTTTGTACTGAAGGCAAAAAAAGAAATCTCACAGGTTGAGTCAAACCTCAGTGGACAGAACCACAGAGCCCTAGATTTTCTGGCTTTGCGACTACTTTAGCAGATGTCTATATCAAAGCTTTTAACTGTTGTATCAACAGCATGTGAATGACCAGGTTTCCACTGTGTAGTGTAGTGGTATGATTGTTAAGTTGCTCACTGGACAGTAGAGATTGTTTGATTTAATTAAAATTGGAACTAATGGTTTTATTGGTTGTTAATTAATAATTTATTAAAGCTTAGATGAGTGAAAATACATGAATAATATCATGGTCTGTTATGCCTTAATTCATCACGCAGGATGGCCCCTACAATAGGAAGTTGAATCACCTGCAGAGCTGTAGAGTCTCTTGGATGAAAGTATCTATTGCAAAAACCATGTGCACAATTTAAAGTAAAATTTTTTGTTGATGTATTTGTTTATTATTTTCCTCAACTGTTCTCTTGCAGTGACTTTCCCTGCTCTATGAGGTTTTAGGGAAACATATAGGCACATACTGATCACATACTCCGTCTATTATATTTATATTATTATAACCTATTTGTGTTGTTTTAAAGGCTTTGTGTGTGCAGCAAAGGGGTGTACCGTAGATGAAGACAAAAAGTGTAATGTGATTTCTAAATTTCTAAATATATAGATGTTCCTTGTAGGTTTTTGACTTTCAAAGTACTTCAGATTAAATATAGCTATAGGCTAACACACTAGTAGTGTAGTATAGCAGTAAGAGGTGAGCTGGAGTTTCAGTGCGGGTAAAATCAGTGCAGGGAGAAGAAAATATAACCACCACATTTCTGTTTGCTCTTTCAAGTTTATACTGTACTATATTTATTGATGCCAGCAGAAGTTGCATTGTGGTATATTGAAACACATTATAACACTTTGTGACACATTATAAATCTATTGTGCCATATATTTATATTGATTCATTTTTTAAATGCTGTGACTGATCTCCTCAAACCTTCTTCCACTTACCCTGTGTCTTTACCTGTGGTTATTATTCACCACTGCACTTAAGAAATAACTTAAGTGAAGGCAACAAAGAAAAACTACAGGGAGTGAAATATGAATCAGATATTAGGTCGGAAGAGATTTCCTTTATCATGTGCAAAAGTGCATTTATTCCTGGGCAACCACCCAAAATTGTAGTATGTTTCTTTTTTTTCTTCTTTTTTGCCATTGTCTGTGCCAAGGATGTGATTTTTATTATACCTTTGACCAATAACTCCTCATGCCACTACAGTTGTCCTCAGCAAGTCTTCACCTACTGGTGTTCTTAATGCTATAGGCTTCTATTTGTGCAATGCACTGCATATACAGTGCATAACCATTTGGTTCCTTATATGACAAATACAGCTGAAAAAGGGGGCATGTTTTGCATTTCATCCTGCCCATTTTAATAAAAAGTAAAACGTTAACCATCAGCTCTGTAACAAAGGAAGGACAACAAAAACATTAGTTAGCTAGCACACTGAAATGGATGTTTCTGTCACACCCTGCAGTTAGGCATTGGAGAATTTTGGACCCAAAATGCAGACAAGCGGGTAATATGAAGAAGAAGAGTTTATTGCCACAACTTACAAATACAGAGCAGGGAGCGGCACAAGAAAAAACAAGAACATGGTAACCAGGAAAACCAACTTGGGGACGACACTCCAAAACTTGACACAAAGATAATACCTAACCAACACTGATACTGAACAAAGGGAGGCAACCAGAAAAAATAAACAAAGGACAAACGAAGGGAATGGAATGGTGCGCAACGAGACACAGGTGAGTACAATCAAAAAAAGAGGGAAACCAGACAAAGACAGGAAATCAAAAGGAGACAAGAAGACAGGCCACGGATTTCAAAATAAAACAGGAAACAAAACCCCAAAACAACCAAAGTTCAGGGACCATGACAGTTTGTTGTAACATTAGCTGTTTACAATGCACCATGGCTATCGGCTGACATCAGCAAGTGAGACGACTGACTAGCCGAGTAAAGATTTCTTCGTAATTTATTGCCTTGTTTGCTGTGCAGCTGTGTCCACTGTTTGTCAAAGTGCAAACCAACATAACATGTTAACCACAGACTGCTCTGAAAGATCTGTTCCTGACTTGAGGATAGCTGAGTTTGACATGGGCATTTGATAGACTTAATTGAGGGGGACAAATGATTTACAGTAAATATAATTATTGGGGGGGTGGGGGGGTGAGGTCTTCCTTTCTACCCATAAAATGATCTTCCTTTTCTGCCACTCAAGTTTTAAATTAATTAAAATTAAATTATTTTGTTTTAGTTGTGTTATTTCTGGCTTCAAAAATCAAGTTCTCATTCAGGTTGCCAGCTAGAGTCTTGCATCTGAAAATGTTTAACTAAAACTCAATCTGTTGGACATATGCACACACACATACACACACGTTCCACATAAATATACACTCACATTGCCACGTACATGCACACACAAACTTGCAGTGCTTGCACAAAACAACAGCCCGATTCAAATCAGCAGACGAGGCAGATTGCTGAACGGAAACCTGTCACTTGTGAGGAACCTCACGGTCCAGAAAAGCAGACAGGCAGACAGATAGACAGATAGACAGGCAGACAGATGACAGCATGTGTTTGTTTCCCAGTCTTCGACAAGCCGTAAAGCTGTCACTGCCAAGTTGGAACAAACGATTTTAAAACCCAAAAATGAACTGTCAGTAAACAACCGTGATGGATAGAGTTTTAGAGGGTGGATTGAATGTGTGTCTGTTTGGAGTTGGGGTACAGAAAATAATAGCTGTCGTTTAAAAGTTAAAGACAAACAAATATAACATGGTAAATAATATTAGCTTCTCATTTAAACAGCCACATCAAGTCCTTCATTCGCCATATGATACACAAAATCATTTAGAATTAAGTTTCTTCACATATGGTATTGATTGGAGGCACACAGTTCATTTGATTAGTAGTAGCGCTGCTTGAAAGAGGTAAATATCAGTTTAATAAAGAACTTGAGGGAATATAAGACAAGGTTAATTGTGTTGGTGCCAAAGGATACCAAAATGACACAAAATGCTATGTTTCTGTGCTTTTGTTTCAGAGGATACATTGGATTCTGTGGATATTTCACACTTGTGACCATACTTAACACCAGAATTACATTTGAGCAAAGAGGAGCTAATCAGGCTGGATTCAATAAGGGGGGCAGAAGAAGCTCATCTCTCTTCAGCCTTACTATGATTTAAGCTGATAAGACAAGTGCGGTTTCACACAGAACTCTTGGCAGCTATAATCAACCTCACTGAATCATAGAAGCTTTTATTTTAGCTTACATTTCAGCAATGTCAAAAAAGTGATACTATTGAACTATTAAAGCCTTGTTTCACACTCTATTAACTTGAGCTTAACTTGGCACTTGCCCTGCACGGCTGCAGTCTTCTTATATACAGCAGGCCACTTCAGAAGTTCCAACTGAAGGTTAAATCAACAGCAAACTCTCTGCATGGTCAAACAACAGCACGCAACACATTTGTAACTGTAACATTTGACACAAAAAACAAACAAACAAAAAAAAACAGAATAGGCAGGTAACGCTGTGCATCAATAAATAAATAATGCAATCAATAAAACATTGTCACATCACTTTTCCGTCAGTGCAATGTTAGTGTTTTTGCTTGTACATGTTGTGTTTTATATTATATTTGTTCACTCTGTTCTGAGCATCGCTGTGGTAACATCATATCTATGACTGGTCATATATAGTTTCTTATAAACTGTTTAAATCAATTGTGTGTGTGTGTCACATATTAGAGAATTAATATCAAACATTAGAGAGATCCTCACAGAAGACTCTAAAGATACTGAATAAAGAACTGCCATTTCCTTTTCTACTGAATGAAAATACTGAGCACTGAAACACAACTCCTTTCATTTAAAGTCAACTGACCTCAACCATGATGGTTACACATGCTTCCACTTCACTAAATGCAGACCAAACTTGTTTCAGTGCTTGGAACCAAGGACGTATGATTCACACTGTTCTCATCTATAAAGGTCATGATGTTGAAAGAAATCCAAAAATAAAGACGAGCCTTTGTGCAGTCATTTGAGAGCAACCTTCTTTTCGTGATTCAGTGTGCTCAGCTTAATTCTACATATGAAATTTCAACTGTTGATTATAACGTTAACTTGTATAACAAAAGTGAATTGGTGAATTCCCCGCATCCACAACTTCTTGTTCTTATCCTCCTTTTTGCTCTGAAATGTACCCAGCTTCTTAAAAGTACCTGGATAAAATGTGTCCCCATTGGTGAGGTCAATACTCTGTGCCAAAGCGTGAACTCTGTATTTTACTTATTTCTTTGCACTAAATTTCATGTGCCAGCTGGAATAAAAATTGTTAAATCAAAGTATGCCCACTGCTTCCTACCAGACCACATCATTGTCCAGTGCCAAACTGCCTGTTTGAGTTATGTGAGTTCTGCCTCCTGTTTCTCTCAATTTGTAGAATAGCATACAGAGTTACGGTACATTAATTTTTGTGACTGTCAGTATGAATTTGATGTTAAAATAGGCTCACAAATTGTGCTGGAAGACTTCATTTTTAAAACCATGTATTAATGTTCTCCCCCTTTTTGAATTCAGATGCTGGTTAATTAGATTCTCCTACACTCTGTCTCTCTCCCTCCCTACACCTACACCACATAAGAAAGCTTAATCTCCCTAAAGTCTTACCATATGCTCCTGTTTACTTTCCAAATCCATCTTTCCTCTTGATATGGTTGGCATAGATTGAATCTAGGGCTTTATTTGCTCAATTTAGCAATATGCATGTGATATTTTAGAAATGTATACAGGCACTTTGTTTCAGTGTAGTATAGAAGAGCTATATAATGTGGAAAAAGACAATAATACATGCCTTTTGTTGGACAGTTTAAATAGCTGCTGCTCTATGTAATCAGATTTGGCTTTGATAGGTGCATGCTTTATCCACAGAGTTACACAGGTGCCACAGATGCAAGTGTGTGTATGTGTGTGTGTGTGTGTGTGTGTGTTTAGTGCAGTCAAAGTAGATAGAACCCGCAGCTAAAATAATTGGGGCCATTCATTAAGCCAGTGTCAGCTCCCTTGATCTGAATTTAATCAGGAGAGAAAACACCCTCCCTCCCCGCTCATTCCACCGTCCAGCCGAGATCCAAGGACTTGCAATGAACCCTACGTCGAGAACCTTGCCTTAATTAGTCCATTGTTTCTGCGTGGCCCAGCATGCAACTCTCCCGGCTGAGAGCTTCATGGGAGTTTGTTCAAACTGTCACCTGGGGCAAACTTTACTTACAGGCAACCCCAACCCTCCTTCCCCTCCTCCTCCTCCTCCTTCACTCCACACAGACATATTTCCATTTCTCCCTTCTCCTCGCTGACAGCTATACATTCAGACAGACAGATGTATGGCGGTATCAAGGGTTTAAATCTGCTTTTTCAGCAGTGAGGAGAAGCAAAGGGAGGGGAAAGAGGAGGGAATCAATTCAGAGTTTTGATTGTTTTAGGCTGTGTTCACACACTGCAGTCCTCCAGACTGCTGTTGTCTTTAATTTTCTTTTTGATTCCTTTTTTACTCACAGATGTGAAACTTATATTAACTTATGTCAATGTGAACTCACAGAGATGCTGAAAAGACACGCAGGCAGAGTAACGATAACAAAAAACATCACATCTGTGTTTGTACCTACAAGTTTTGGTTATGGCATGTATCTTTAAATGTTGACTAAACTGAAGCATCTGCCTGCATACAAATCTCATTTTATATCACTTATCCAGGTGGTTTACGAGTGAACGCATTTTTTATTCAGTTTATACTGATTAGGAAACGTTGGCCCCTGATCACATGTTAGTGAAAAATTGGGACAGTTGGAGCTTCACTGTGAATGTAGTTTGAAATGAAGAGTGGTGCTAATCTGGGCTTTACAAAATCACAAGGAAGGCCCAAAAGACTATTCTTAGTCTATTGCTCTCCAGCTGCCAGGCAAGAGGCATCAACCTCTGTTTTCACAGGGAAGAATCACTCCGAGCATCTTGAACGTGCATCACAGGCATCATCTGACAAAGGGAGCTCAAGAGCGGACCACTTGAGATTAAACTGTTAAGGCAGAAATGGTGCTTTTGTCCCAATAAACCAGTAATTACACTCGAGACTGAAGGATTTCCGTTGCTCTTTGATCTCAGCAAATTGATATAATTTTCCTGTATAGAGAAAATGTGAATAAGCTCAGATGTACAGTAGAATGAGGCAGTTATTGATGACATTTGAGATTAGGCAAGCTTAATTACACTCATGAATGCCTTAATGACATGTCCGGCACCGCTCTATTGACTGTACCACCCAGGCAACCCACAGTGCACAGATCATGGATAAAGATTTCCACTTCATACGTCTCAAATGTTGGTCAGGAATGGTTTCCTGGCTGTGGTATCCATTACATTACAGAGCTGTGTTTGTTAAAGCTGCGGAACTTTGATCCCCCCTGATCCATGCCAATAGGGGGAGCTGCAGCATTTCTAATTGCATAACAGAAAGAGAGAGAGAGAGATGGAGAAAATGAGTTGACCACTTCAGCAAGTTTGTGTATCTGTATACTATAAAAGGGTGCTTTTTTAAAAATGAAATGGCAATATGCGATTATGGCCGTAGCTTTTTATTTTTATTTTTTTTCAATAAAGTCTTGGCATCATGTTAGAATAAGTATATTTGTCTGACTAAAGGGATAATGGTGCTCAACCTCTGTTTTACAAGGTATTAATTTATTTGAAAACCACTCAGATTAATTCATATTTTATATGGAGCGCTAATATAGTGTGTAAAACTTAAGTCTATCAAAAAGACATTTAAAAACTTTCCACATCATTCAACCTCAAGCATTTAATATCCGTGTGCTAGCAGGATGTATGGGCTGAAACTGGACTGCATAAAATTAAGTTTGATTAAATTAAATGAAATGTAGCTCATTCATTTATTACATCTTGATCACATTAATGGCAATGGACAGTTAAATTCTTAATCTCCCATCTATTACATTATTTATGGGACGCATGGATCATCAAATCAATTAGTGATGATAACGATAACATTGCAAAATGATGGCTTTTGATCAATTACAGGGTGGACTGTGCAGATTAATGTAATGAATTAATGGTCGGAGAAACTGGATGTGATGGCTGTTTCCATCCACTTGAATCTTGCAGAAAGGTAACTGAGAGGGACAAAATGGGATGTTGTAACAAATGTTTAGGTTGATGCAGTGGATCGACAGACTGTCCTATAACAGAGAGGTCCCAAGTTTAATACTAGAAATAACAAACACGTGCCTGTTTAGCCATGTGACTTATTAAAGTGTCCTTGAATGAGACACTGCATCTCTCTGTTTTCTCACTGTAAGCAATTTATATAAGATTATTATTAAGAGTGTGAGGCAGTTGTTGAACATAGTTTAGTCTAATAGTCTAATTTTGAAGTTGTTTTTCCTCAAAAGCACATTTGTTCCTCAGTAGGGTGGCTTGATATATCCACCCTATACACACACATATAAGTATTTTTTCTCTTCTTCATGTGTAAGTCTCCAATTGTTTTTACATGACCACCGTCTTGAGCTAATCAGTTTTCTGTAAAGCACTTTTGTTTGAAAGATGCTATACAAATGAAGTTTGACTGTAGCCTCCTTTTAATGTTTCTCTTTTATAAAAGTGTTTGTCACTTATGTGCTATTTCAGAATTATAAATCTACATAATGAATATACTGTATAACTACTAGAAAATCTAAAAATCACAACAAAACCCCATATTTCTGTCTTTCATTAATAATGAATAGAATTAAAACATTTGGTCAATATTTCATGAAGCATAAAAGATATCGGATTAAATTGTAGCCTAAGAATCCACGTTTTATGTCTAGTCCGCATGTTCTGAATAACCTAATCAGTCGATATTGTCAGGTAAATGTAGTGCTTGAGCCCTGGGCAAGAGAACCTTTCTCACCTCCTGGCTGTGCAGGAAAGAAGTAGGTGAGGAGTGCCATGAAGAGGGAGATAACAGAGTAAACCAGCGCTGAGGGGCACAGGGACAGGGATTTGTTTGAAACCAGAACATTTTGTTATCGGAAGCCAAGTTATTTTAAACCTAAAGGGGGTATCTTGAGAGAACTTCTCAAACTACAAGCGAGGTTGTTGTGGTAAGGAATGTTCCTGACCAGCAAGACAACCTCATATGTTGCCTTTGAGATTTGCTTTTTCACTAAATGCTCTAATTTGTTGAGACACTTTGCAATTTGTTGAACATACAAATTGAAATTAACTTTAAGATCAGTCGTTTTTTTCTGTTTCCTTTATTCCCCCACAGGAGTTATTTTAGGAAAAACTGTCCTTTGAATATTGTATAACTTGCTGCTAAAGACCCTTCGTTCTGAGGGGAGATTATTTTTGCATTATTTAACACAAATCAAGAGTCTGAGTGTCTTTTTGTGTTGTTCTGATGCTTTACATCTTAGATTAATCACATATCATGGTACGTTTCTCTTCTGTAACTTCCCCTTTTAATATTATGTTAGCAAACAAATGCACCTAATTACACAAATTCTCCAGCTACTCTATACATGTCTTGAGAGTAATATACTGTTTTTATGTCTTATTTAATACAATTTGCTCCTAGAAACAGCTATACTCTTAAAAATACTGTTTAAGCAGTCTCAAGAATTTTATGAGAATTACTTGAGATGATGAAAACCAGCCAAGCTGAGTGAAGAGTGTTTGCAAAGTGGTAACTCTGGTTCCTATCATCATTCCGTCAGTCAAATAGTAAGGGTGGTAATGTGACTTAACAGGCAACAGGTGTTGAAAAAAAGAAAAAGTAAAAGCCTGACCTTGTGTTGTTTGAATGTAACATTTTATTTATTAACAATAGTGGCGTTTAAACAGAAAAACTAAGAGAAAAATCCCAAGCCAGAATAAGGTAGAACATACCCAATTTTGTTCTGGTGCTATCCACAAACAATCTCACACCATTAAGTCAACGGAAGGGAAACTTACAAGAAACCCATATTAGGACAAACTAAACTTTAAATGAAAGAAACCTGAGGGTGGTCCTGTTTGTAGAGGTATCCCCCACCAGTACAGCAGAGCAGGCAATATGTCCTGGAACATTAAACTTCAAGTCACAGAACCAAATATAACGACTTACTGAGATTGACTTTTTTTCTTTTTCTTTCAGAACAAACAAACACATGTTCACATCTATGTCTTCTGTTGTTTGTGGTGCGGGGGGTTCTCCTCATGTCTCCCCATCATCACAAATTGTTTTCCGCCTCAATCTCTCTCTCGGTCTCACAGCTCTATTCCCCCGGTGCCACAATCTCTCCCCTCGCCACTGGACCTGTATCATAAATCTTTACCACCCACCCCCCACATCACCACCTCCACGGCCCATTTTACCTCCCCTACCGCTCACTGCCAGCCCTAAAAAGCCCTATTACCCTTTGCTAGGCTCTATATTGTTGTTGAATAATTGAAGGTGCCTCCCACCACTGTGAAAAGGCACCTAAATAATGAATAAGATAGGGCGTCTTTTAAAGGTGGAAGAGCCCTGTGAATTATTCAGTGGGCAAATCTGTAGTAAAAGACACCTGTTGCATAGAAAGAGATCTCCTAGACCAGCACTGCAGCTGTTTATTGATGCACCAGCTCCCAGCATGGACACTACAGTGGGGACTTTCCTTTTTACTTTTTCTGCTTGGAGAAAATAAAGCTCTTGACATTTGAAAGGTGAAATAAAAACATAGCAGCATCTGATTTGTATCTGCTGTGAGATACATTACTATCTTTAATACAAACATCACATTGCCTCTTCTACAAATCCATGAATATTCCATTGGGGAAAAACAAATATTACTCTTTTTATGTAATTCTAATTTATGAACATACTCTCACAAGATTATGATGTGATTTGCTCAGGGTAAGAGTGTGACTTCAGAACTGATATTAAGAATCCAGCACCGTTGTGTCACAGGAAAACAAGATAAACCATGGGATGATTTTCCACCCTTGACTTGAAACAACTTTATATAGTATTTTTCACATGAATTGTCATGTTGTTTGGATGCCCATCTTTGCCATCCCTTTAAAATAAATACCTCGAAATGTTGGTCCTGGATCAGATTGTAGTTTGGACTTGAGTTAAGGTTAAGGTTACTTGAACCTGTACTGCTCATCTCCACACTGCCACTAGAAAAATTACAGAGCTGTGTGCTCTAGGGATTTTACAACAACCAGTGTAAATCACTTCCGCTGCTCCTCAACTTAACTCCTCAGGAAGTCAATACAAGCTGGCAAAGTTCACCTTACAGTATATTTGCAATATATTTGCTACAGACCTGCAGAAAGCAGTGAGTGCAAGAGAGAGAGCAGAAGTTTGCAAGAAAGCAAGAAAATCTACAAACTTAAGTAAGTCTATGAAACTATAATTGTTAAAACAGGAAAATACGTGTCAACAGTACAGCTTTCCAATCTACGAAAGTTGCAGTGGAGAGGACTGATGAGAAAATAAATGATTGGAGCAGCTTTGTCGTATCCCCTGTGATGCAGCAGAGAGCAGATCGCTGTCTGGGGTCATAGCCACCGCTGAGAGCACACCTGGCAGCACAGATACAGTCATTTCTCCACCAGAGAATGGAGGTGAGTGTGTGTGTGTGTGTGTGTGTGTGTGCTGGAAGGAGAGATAGTGACAAGGAAACAGAGGAAGTTATGTGGTGTCAGTTTTAGATGAAGGTGAGAGAAAATGCAAAAGACTGGAGGAGATTGTGTGTGTGTGTGTGTGTGTGTGTGTGTGTGTGTGTGTGTGTGCATCTGTTTGTTGAATATTCAAATGTAAGACAAGCTGAGGCTCCGAAATAGCTTGTAATAAAAGTAAAAGTGATGGTTACACTATAGGAGTAACAGTAGAAACAGTTCCCTTTGCTTTAACTATATAACTGCTGACATGTGCTTTTTGAGAAAATTATGTTCATTTAATTGGATATTTGCTGTTGAAACAGGATGCTTTGACAGGATAAGTTAAAAATCTGTTTCTATATTTTGTTGAGTCTACAATAAACCTTTAATGGGTGTTGACATTTTGCAAAATACATATATAAAATATATATGTATTTTCTCCCCAAGAGCTTGATGAGATGATTGATACCTCTTTCATGTTTATGTGTGCAAAGTGTGAAGCCAGCGCCAGCAGGTTATTAGGTTAGCTTAGCATTAAGTCAGTAAGCATGGGGAATCAGCATGCCTGGCTCAATCCAAAGTTAATATAGTTTCCTGGTTTAAAAGAGCAAGATACAACCTGAGAATTAATGCGTGGTTGGATTTTTTTATTCAGTCAGGCTAGTTGTTACTCCCTACTTTCAGTCTTTATGCTAAGCTAAGCTAATTGTTGCCAGCATCTAGCTGTATGCTAAGTGTAAAGACTCAACGAGAAAGCAAACATGTATTTCCCAAACTCTGGAACGATTCCTTTAATATGGTATTCCTCCTTTCACAATCACATGGTACAGCGTTTTTGTCTCCAAAAATGATGACATACTCTTTGACTGCAGCTGTTTCTTTTCTATGCTTTTCTTTGTTGACATCAACGTGGGGTAAATGCGAGGGGACCCGGTTCAGCACCTTGTGGCATTCCACTGCCACCAGCTCCAGTGCCAGGTCAGGCATCACAGATGTCACAGGACATTTTAATGGAAAAAGGTAAATCATTTATAAAGAGACATTCCAAGACCTCTGAGAGGTCCCCCTGTCCTGCTCTGCAAATGTGAATGGCTATTGTGACAGTACAAAACAGTGGCAGAGTTAAATAGAGAGTAGATAAAAAGAGACACCTTGACATTTAATCCCATTTAGCAAGCTCCTAATTGAGTGACTAATGTTTCTCACTGAAGCAAAAAAAAAAAATCTATCATACTTTGTACTTTCCCATCTACATAATGTCTCACACAAACATCACTGGCATTCATTAACACTTTTTTAAAATTCACAATATTGCAGAGAGTGACATACAAAATGTGATAACAACTTCCTCCCTGATTTTATCTGCTATGCTAAAAGGTATTTTATTCACACATTTTAGAGAATGGAGAAACCTGTCAAGGTTTTTCTAAGCAGTGCAAAGTGTGAGCTTGTCAGCTAAACTGAGATTGGTGGGGCATGCTGATTATCTTTGTGACCTGCATTGTTACAGCCATAGCCTTGTACTGTTTTGCAGCTCGTTCTGAGTCTTCACACTTGTTCTCATTCATAATGAATACCGACAGACCTGCAATATTAATAAGCCTCAGTGCCTTGGGCACTGGGTTTATTTAAGGATTCAGATTATGAGGTCAATAGAGGTGACAGGATATCTGTGTGTGTGTGTGTATGGATGTAGTCTTGTTTTTATTCACGTTTATTTTCTGTGGTGTAAGCAAAATGTCACAGATTTGATCCCCTGACTACTAAGGCCCTGCTGATTGACCTTTGGCAGAATTCTAAAGCACCTACCTGTTCATTCACTCACAGCCATTGATCCACAATTCACAAACCTTAAGAAACATTCAAGACCTGGATGGAGAAACATTTAGGACCTTAAGATAGTAAAATAAATTTTAATGCAAAATTCCTTGATTAAAGATAACTGGCACGACAAGTAAAAACATATGACTATAAGAACTCTACTTTTCTTGTTATCATGGTAACATTTAAAGTGCTTTGCATCATTATTTTCAAACTGACAAACTGACATTTCACAACATGTAGGGGCACAATTTACACGTTTTCCTTCCATATGCTACTTCCTGCTACTGTCTGAACAGCTTTAGTGATTGAGTGATGGCAAAGTTGGAGCAGCACACATGACTATTGGTTGTTCTCAAGAATGTCAGTAAACTTATAACATTTTCTGGCTTCCCTGCTTGTAATTTCCCAGCCACATGTGGTGCATTGCTGATAAATCATATTAGATAAGGGGCTCTGAGAGCACCAAGACAGTTTAACTGTGAAAAAGTGCATTAAATTGAAGTTGATGCAACTGATGTGTGGAAGTGAAACAGCCATATGAACCAATCTTATTTGAATTAAAGTGCGACTTATCTTTAGAGAGCTCTTGAGAAAAAATTAGGCAGACTAGCAAACTAGTAAAAAAGAGCTTTAAAAAATAATGGTCTAGAAAAAGCACACATAATTAATAAATATGAGGCTTCCTAATAAACATATCAGCAAATCAAATGGCAGTTACCATTACATATATTAAACACGTGGTTTTAAAAAATGTATTTAAGGTTTGTTTGTGTAATAAAAAAAAATCATAGTATGAACGGCAACATCAAAAAGCAACAGTGGGCACAGCAGGTTGGGCAGATTGATAGCCAGTTTAGCATATCCTACAACTTAATGGGTGCTATCTGTTCTTTATAAAATGTGCATCATTACAATACAGAGGAGGATTGGCCATGGGTTTCTGTGATAAACTGAAATTGAGGAGGTTGATGTACTGTACTTGGATGCCTCCTAATACAAATCTGATATTGTACAAAACACATGAAATGCAATTTAAATTATTATTATTTTTTAATGAATTTGTTCCATTATATTTATACATGGAAGCTTAGCTTAGCTTGGCTATGTTTGATGTACTGTCACTAACTCGACAGACGCAGTTGTAGCTTACTTTATGCTTTACAAGGATGTAGTGGACTGGAAAAGACATTTCTGATAATCTATTTTCTCCTTTGACAGGGTTAGCCTTAGCAATGTGCTGGATCTCCTCTTCGACTTGAGAGGGATGCTCTAGAAAAAATGTTAATGGTCTGCTACATAGGCCAAAGGCTCTTGAAGATTCACTACCATAATAGCACTTCAATCCTTTTATTGCAAGAAACTTTAAAACATAGTCTCACAGATATCTCTATATCATTCATTGGCTTACTGTCAAAGCTTGACAAATAATTTACATAATCTTTTGTAACATATTAATGCATGAATTGATTGTGCTTCTTCTTTATCATCCAACACTTTTTTTAGGCTTAACCTTATTCTGTATATTTCTGTGTACAATCACAACATAGGATATGCTGCCTTTGATGGTAACCTCTACACTGGAATTCAATAATTCAGTCTGTTTGAATCCTAAAAGCAAGGCATGTTGTACTTGAAAAAATTCTAGAGCAAGATTCTTTGACTCACTTTGATGGAGCAGACCTTCAGATGTTGCACAGATCCAAACAGGCAGTTCACCAAGGATGAACTTGCATTCAGACTCATATTTGCACAAGACTTAGCTGTGAGTAGTCAGTATTACCGGTACTAATCCCAAGGTCATGTCTTCACAGTGTCCCAGGTTCCCTTAACGCCATTGTCAGGCATCAGTATTTTCTTCGCTTTTCAAATGAATCACACCTGGCAAATCTCAAGTATCAAATCCAATAAATGTGACAAACTATCAGATCCATTACTTAAGAAATCCAAATCTCTTCATGAACTGTTTGTTCTTCTTTCCCTTTACCTCAAATCTTGATTTAATTCAAACTAGCCAAGGTTTGCAGGCATGCCAGGGAGAAGTATTGGTTCCAGAGATTAGCCTGCAAACAGAGCTGACATCATGGCCTTTTCATTTAGAGAGTTCTTTTTGTTGGACAGAGGCTTACAAGGGAGTTTACCGAAACGTTACACTTAACCATGGGTATTACAGAAATGCACCCCATGTGATACTGGTTTACAAAGGAAACGAAATGCAGGGCTCAAATTTGTTCCTCTATTTTATGCTAGATTTTATATTTATGACCCATTGGCTATGGCAGATTTGCAAAGATATGCAAACTCACAAGCAATAATGAGCATAATATTAACATAATATCATCAGATTATTTTTCCAAATGGATTTTACTATATGTTTAGTCTGGCCTAATAACGGCCTTCACAATTGCTTTATGAAATTCTATTTCATGGCTAGAACACTTCAATACACACATCATCAATATTAATATTGTGTTTCTCACCAGCAAGCATTACTTCAGTCCTAACCTAGAAAAACACTGTGGCTGAATGAACATAACTCAAAACTTGGACAGTAAGTCTGACATTGTAAAATACTGACATTTGCCTTTATAGCTTGATAACACGTGTGATGGTATCAAATAGATCCAAGTCTGCTAAACTGAAATTTGCTGTAAACACATGTTTTGTCCGATAAAGCTGCGCTCCTGTTACAACATACACTGTTTTGGTGACTTGAAGGTAACACCATTAATCAAAGAGTGGAGTTGATTACCCTCAAGAACATTAATGATCTTGACTCCAGAGATTGTTCATTTAAGCATCTGAGACATGAAAAAAGGTCTATTGCATTTAATAGAGTGGCACGGATTATCTTGAAAAGAACTATTTCCTAGTGTTAAAAGGATACCAATTTAATGTTTACACATTCGTCTAGAGATCTAAAGCAAACTATCCTCTGATTCCCCTGAGCTCCTTCAAAGTGGATCCTTGATCCACCTTCTCATTCCCAGTAGATCGATGGCGGTTGAAGAGTTCATTATCCAAGACAAATCCATATGCTTCTCTGCCACATCTTCAGCCGTTCTTCTCATCCCGTCTTCGCTCTGCCTTTTAATTGGCCTTCAGTCATCAGTCATCTCAGTCGCACTTGTTCTTTCACCCACTCTGTCGTTCCAGTCTAATGACACAAAGGCTAATTTTACACCCACCAGTCGTTCTGTTTAATTACTGACTGTCCAGACTCCTCTGGCTCAATCAATAACCATACAGAGATGAAGAGAAGCTTTGGGCTAAAATGTCCATGGGGCACTTGATTTGGAGGAGGAAAGAAGATTATTCATGTCGCTGGACAAGGAGAGTTAGCAGAAGCAAAAAGCAGGTAGCTAATTGGTCATCTGCAATGATTTGTGCAAAGTCATTGATGTACTGTATCATCCACATAACACTTATAAAAGCTCACTGTGCTTTAATGTTTCACTTTGTGACATTGATAAACTTTGACAGTGTTGAATTACTTTAAATTATTTAAAATCTGCTAGTGGAGTGAGATAATTTCACTTATCTCACATGCAAATCTGCTGCTTATATCAAGAATTTATACAGAAGCTCTGTATCTTGATACTAATGTGTGACTGACTCTTTTCATGATCTCACCTATTTAAAAAACTTGTATTACACCTCTGTTGGAAATACAATAATCAAACCCCATGTCTTCTACACTTTATCTGAAGGACAATTTTATAGTTCATTTCAAACCTGAGGTTTGGTCCAGTTGTTTGGACCGAGAACAATGATGATACATTGTTGCTCCTTATGGGTTTCCTGTTCAAACTACAGAACTTGTTAGAAATGAAGGAGGAGGAAACATGATGTCATACAGACTGACAGGTAACTCATTCATTAGACAGTTTTGGTGACTGTCAACCTGCATTATCATCTTGGATCCGTGGGGGAAAAATCTAATTCTGCTGACATTAAGCCATGCATCACGTCACTGCTCCTTATGTGTGTGTTGTTACAAAGAACTCTCTCAGAAATTATTGATTATGTGAATTAGTAGTCTGGAGAGTGTGAGACTGGAACTGGACCTTGTATCTCATTAATAATGACAGATAAGTAACACAATGGGAAAGGAGGTTCTTAGGAGGTAATATTTCCTGGTAAAATCCTGTAGGTAGTCTGATTTGCTTTCACCCTGCAAATAAACCACACCAGAGTTCACCCGTCCCCACTGGTGGGCGGATGAATATTCAAAATAAGACCTGACAAAGTATGAGTGAGAGGTGGCAGACATGATTAAACACTATACTGTAAAAGGTGGATGGATGGAAGTCTGGCACTAACTGTGCGGTACGAGCCGTCTCCACCAGTCTGGGAAGTCATCGTTTATTATACACTGAGTGAAAACTTGATTGATTTGACTGGTATTTTAATGCAAAACCTCTTCTCCTCCAGTTAATGTCAGCTGTGACCAGAATATATGAATGACATTTGACACTGGATTCATGAATCAGTGCCCAAGTAGCCATCGTGATTCTTTACTTTCAAAACAGGGTTACCCAGCAAGCAAGGACACAGTATTATATGGGTAATATAATGAGAAAATTAAATACGGTTTACCCAACTCTGTGATAGCCAGATGTAGAGCCCAAATAGGCCCATAATGTTTAATTTTTCATTGTTTCTATGAACCTGTGACCTCGTGAATGTGCATCCTTCTGTGTAGGCAAGTTTACAAACACACAATCAATCCTGAGTGTCTGTGAGCGTGAACCAATTGGAGACAACCAATCACTGGAGTCAGTTTAAGATAGTCGGTTATCGGGGACCAATGGGAGATGGCATGCCGGGGCGGGGCAGGGAACTGATGGTGGAACTGAGTGGCTGTGGCAGCGCTAATAGTAAGTGGGAGGTAATTAGAGAGAAAAGACTCATGTGCGGCTCTCCATCCGGCAAACAGAGCGGGGAGCCGGCCTCCCCACCGCCTCATTTATCATCATCTGCTTAGCAGGCGGCTCAGCGTCAGGACAAACAGAACAAACCCCTTCCATCTTTCTCCTTCTCTCAGCCTCTCTCTTGTTCCTATTATCTTCTGTCATTCTCATCCTTTGCTACTTATACTATCCTATGATACTTCCATCTTACTCTTGTCCTCTGCATCTGCCTCTTTTCTGTCCAGTTCATATTCTCTTTCATCTCATCTGCTGCTCTGTTGTTCTCTGTCACCTGTCACAGATGCCCTTTCTTCATCTTTTTCTTGCTGTCTATAGCCATATTTTACCTGTTTTCCATTCTATTGTTCTCGCTCTATTTACCACTTTTCCTTTTACTTTCACATCAACTTACTGTGTTCCATCCTGTTATTTTCTTTTTGTCCATTTCCATCTATTTATTTAATATGCTTTGTCTTCATTGGTTTGGTGCTTTCCACTCTCCATTTCTGCATTGCAATTTTCCCCTTCTGTTTTCCATCTTCCCCTCCACCACTTCCCTGTGACCCTGGACGTTTTTCATTTTTTCCTCTTTCTACTCCAATTTGTCTCTTCATTCTCTTCACTGATGTTATTTTTCATTGGCTAGATTTTGATCTCTAGATCTCTTGTCTTCCCAGGTCTGTCATTTGGGGCGTTCAATTCCATTTGTGAAATACAGCACCTCATTTGCTTTAAAAAGTACATATCACAAGTAGTTGTGAGTAAATTTACCATCACCTTAATCATCACCACAAGCAAGTTCCCCTTGACCAATCATTTAAACTGGAAAAAAAAGAAGAATAAGATGCAGAATACAAACAGACCAGAATAAATGGGAGACAATAAACCTGGACTAAACAAGTTGATGTCTGTGACCAAGTAGATAAATGGATCGTTTTAGGTTGTTGGCAGTTTTAGTGCTGTGAGGCACATGAATATGCAACTGCTGTTATTTTACAGCAGAAATTAAGATGTTATCTATTCCCTCACAGATGTATAATGGATGGGAAATTAAATGTTAATCTTTTTTTCAGAATGAGTCAGCAGAAAGTAGCCAGTCTTAAATTTACATTTACATTTATGCATTTAGCAGACGCTTTTTCACAGACCACCTCAAAATCATCAGCTTACACACCTCTGTCCTGCATGTAGTTGTCCTTAATTAATTACTTCTCTTGTACAACTGCAACAACACGTCACAACCCTGGCAGGGATACAAACAGCAACACAGCCAATATCGATAATTGGCTGCAACAGGTGACGGAGAAAAATGGAGAGAGACAAGAAAAAAAAAATACAGAAGTACAAGACATGGACATAACTCCAGGGTGGTGACGTGCAAACTGAACTAATTTGTAGCAGAAAGTAATTTATATCACTCATGACTGGCGGCAGTTGTTGGAGAAACAGGGAACAGATACACCCAGGTACCTCTATTTATCACTTCACCACTCTCTTCCTGCCTGTGTCACTGGGATATCTCACAGTGCCCCTGTTTCTATTCTGAGAGTGCAAAGTTAGGCTAAAATCTGGGATTGTGAAGCAAAACTATTGGGGAAAAACTAAATGTAATAATGTAATCCTGTCCATCATTTTCCAACCACTTGTGATTCTTCTGAACAGCAGTATTTGTTCTCTGCAATGATTTTGTAATTTGGTTTCATCTAGCCAACAAAATTTGTTTCTTTTAATTGCCCAACACATATACACAATATAAACACAAAATACCCTTTAGCATTTAAATTTTAAGTACATTTCTGGGTTCATTAAATTGACTTTATTGCTGAATGTTTTGATTCTCATGCCTTTTTGTGTAAGTGTCTGAAAGTCTCGTGTGTTCCTGCTCTGCTCTGCTCTTTTGTTTAATCCACATGCAATGAAGTTTTCTGTTCGACACAGTTGATCCAGTCTGAATGTAGGGTAAAGCTGACTCTACAGTGGTTCTCCCAGATTGCCACGACAGAGCTGCACTCAGCATTGATTAAAGCTACAGCTAGGTGAAAGCCTATGACAGGCCACCACTATGGCTGTCACCTCCTACACGCAGGAGCAGGATGAAGAGATAAAAATACTCAGACACTTAACCCTCACTGTTGACATTTCACATTGTGACAACGCGGGCCTATCAGATTAAGATGCTGTAATAGTGGCTGTGCCTCTGCTGATCGTACACACACATTCACAAGTCCACTAAAACCTACAACCCTGGGGTTCTAGCAATAAGAAGACGATATAGAGGCAACTATACAAAATTCTCCTCTGATAGCAACTAACCCTGATGCCATGATAAAAAGCAATATTTTTGTATAGTTTGTAGAAGAAATAGTGTCCTTATAGTTTAAATGTATTGCAGACTGAGTGTAATTGCAACATTTATAGAAAATAAATACATTCACAAAGACACTGAAACCCTTGACAAATAGCATATCAATTTACGCACGTTACACTTAGTACTTTCAAGTAAACATTCTTTTACTCAACTGCTGTACTTAAGTAGAATTTTTAGGTACTTTGAGGTTGTTTCTTGAGTGGGAAATATTTTACTTCACAACATTTATTTTATTGTATAAAACTGTTTGAGGAACAAAAATGTAAAATCATCCAGTATTCAAAAGATGATTATCCAAAGATGATCTTGTGACCCTCTTTTCATGTTCTGATGAAGATACTGTAATAGTCATTGTGGCAGTGCAGTGCTTTTATTCTGATGAAGGTATTGTAATACCCCATTTCCTCAGATAAAAAGCGGTAATCAAATAAAAGCTGACTCTCGATTAATGGCCGGGGATGTGGTCGACAAACAAATAAAGACCAGCCCCAAATATAAGCCTGGGAAAAAACAAGGGTGGATAAATTCCCAGAGGCTGTCGTGTTATGTGCATGCTCTTTTCATAATTTGGTTGTGCTGTTGTAGTGCTGTGCCAGGGCCGTTTTTCTCAACAAAGTTGCAAATGCAAGCAATAAACAAAACGTAACAAATTAGAGACAATACAAATGAGCACTAAAAGCAGCACGACTATATACTGAACCAGTTTGTGAGCTGGTGGAAGCAACCCTGACTGATATCAAATCACCGCCTATTTATCATTCTGAAAGCAAAGTTGACAAGGCTTTGACAAGAACCACAAAGAGTAAATTCATCAAATTGCTGCATGTCAAATTCTATTTGTCTGAGAGGACCTCTCTTGCGCACACTTATCAGCTGCCCTATCATAGCCTAATAGCTACTGTAAATTTGCTCATATCAGATGGCAGGCATTCATTTGGAAAATGACTGTCTTAATCTATATTTCATCAACTGGACTGAAGATATTAATAGTAGATATTCTTATTAGGACTTAAACCTCATCAAGTCTCCTGATGTGAAACTCATGGTAAGACTTAAATGGTCCAGGGAAGGTCTTCTCTGGGATTTATTTCACCATATTCCCTTCTGTCTGTACTTTTAATCTGCAAATTACAGTAACTATGTTCAGCTGGTGTATACTGTTTTCATGATTCCCCTGTCAGCATGCACTGGGACACATAAATAAAGCTATTAGGTTGTGGAAAACTTATGAAACACACCACCCCCTTATGAGCGGAGTAAGCACAGATGGCTCTCAGATCAAGGTCTTTAGGTACCGTAGTCCTGGATCCAAGAACGGACAACCTATTCCAATCTGGCTGATACTGATAAAGACTTAAATCAGAATCAGAATCAGAAATACTTAATCCCAGAAGGGAAATTGCTTTTTGATACAGTTACAATGCTCAATAAAGTGATTGAAAAAAGAATAATAAACAGTATAAAAATAGAGGGTTTAGAGGTGTAGAGGGAGGGTCCGAA
>JAVQJL010088898.1:0-10668 GCA_036024295.1 Nannoperca obscura | reverse complement strand
GAACTCAGGGTTTCCGTCCGCCTTGAAAACCCGCGTCCTTATGGTGTCATTCTCACAGCGCACCACGGCGTAAACATCCGGGGCTGAGGATCACAACACAACGAGGTGTAAACATTTATGTGTTTATGTGTGTGTGTGTGTGTGTGTGTGTGTGTGTGTTCTGATTGCAGGGAAACCCGGCTGACCGAGGCCATAGACGACATATGTGAACGCATCCTGCAGTATAATGTCCACGCAGAGAGGCCTGGCAGCCTCCGATACGCCAAGGTGAAGATGCTGACGCGTCGCCCGTTTCAGTACACGTCGAGAGACAAATCCACCCCCATGGGCCTCGCTGATGTGATCGTCTGTTGTGCTCTTGTCACCTGCAAGCATTTCTTTGAATTTGTGTTGCCAACTGACAGCCGGCTGGTTTGCGTGTATCTCAGGGCACCAGTCAGACCATGGCCACCCTGAAGAACCTGGTCCACAAAGGGGTTAAAGTGGATTTGGGTATGCCGTACGAGCTGTGGGACGAACCCTCTGTAGAGGTGTCCGACATGAAAAAACAGGTGTGTGTGTGTGTGTTTTAATTTAAAAGGTTGTATGCAAATGTGTTCATGTACATGTTGTCGAGTGAGTAATAATTCTGAAAAGTCAGTTAAAAAAAGAGGAAATTATTGTATAAAAAAATTACATTCTGTTGCCAAAAGTGTGTGTGTGTGTGTGTGTGTGTGTGTGTGTGTGTGTGTGTGTGTTCAGTGTGAGACGATGCTGGAGCAGTTTGAGGATGTTGTGGAGGACTGGTACTTCCATCATCAGGACCACAGGCTGGAGAACTTCCTCTGCGTGAACCACGTCCTCAAGACATCGGAGCAAGGTGAGACGACGCGCGATCCGAAGCGAGCGGTACCGTTACACTTGAATGGTTTTTAACGCCGCTTCAGCTTGTGGCCACGTTTGCAAAAGTCTCGTCCAACATTCTGGCTGCACGCACTTTTAAATGACCTTTTTTTATAATAAAGACATTTTGATTCGGGTGTACGTGTTCGAAACCTTTTGTGCCGAGCATCTTCCTGACAGAGCACAAGTTAGAAAGACAAAATAAAAACGGACTGTCCACAAAAAAGCCCACAATTTAATATATAACATCTCCCACATGCTTAAAGCGCAAATCTTTTTTCTAAAAAAGAATATTAAATAAAAGTGTCATCAAGAAACGTAAACACTGTGTACATACAAACTCACTGACATGATAAAAAGTGAACTCTTACATGAACTATTCCGCTCAAACCTCTCTCTCTCCATCAGAATGTATGAAGGAGGTGTGGAAAGGAGAGATGGGGCCCAAAAGAGGAGCCGAGGAGGCGGGACGCGACAGCACAGACGAAGAGGGAGCCAATGAGGAGGGGAGGAAGACGCGTGACGCTGGGGAGCTGTGAGGGGGGGGGGGGGGTGAAATGCAGAAGACAACAGACAACATTTTTAGCTCGGGGCAGGCGATCTGCAAAGAAATGATGTGTTGCGACACCACTGACAGTCACATGGGAGACAGCTCCGCTTTTATGTGACATTCACTCAACCAGCACTGTGTCTGCGGCCGTACAACCTGTTTTAGTAGAGTTTACATCGGGAGACACTACATTTCTCTTGTTTTTATACGAATGGTGCCAATCTTGTAAACTCCTATTTAAATACTCAACAATTTTGTATAAAGGTTCAAAGCCTTTCCCATGAATATTAGAGACTTTTCCAGTGTTATATTATGTGCAAATGCTGTTCCATCTCTCCTTATGCCTGTATTATATGGTACTGTGTTTGTTTGTTTTTTACCCCAAATTGCTGTCTTTGAATGCAATATGTACAGTGTTTTTCATCTGGAATAAAATGCCTTTTTATAACGCTCCTGGATGTGTTGCAGCATGTTGTCACAGAAAAAACTGGTGAAAGGTCACTGATAAAGGGTGATTGGTCTCAGGTGTGCTCCTGCTGACAGCCACGTTAAGAAACACAAGAGCCGTTTTCAACTCGGCACCACAATGCCTCTTATGTCTGTGTACCTGACAGTTTCTCTATATATTCTGTCTACATTAGAGATGACTCGGTGCTACACTTATCAAACCAAACCTCTCTTTCTGTCTTTCTCCGACTTGGCTGCCCTCGACGCGAGCTCTGTGGGCCGGACGAACGAGCCAGGCCCCCGCTTTGGGCGTCCTGCCGGAGAGCGCAAGGTCAAGACCTTTGCGGTGAAGTGTCACGAGGACGGCGTTGAGGTCGTGATGAGAGCTCACCTGCTTGACCCCCGCCTGCCCGTGGAGCCCGGGCGCTTGAGGCTCGGAGCTGTCGGTGCCGCGCAACATCACTGCGCAGCCAAAGTGTCTGCGAACGGGGAGTATGTCATCAGAGCACCTCTGACTGACTGTGGGAGTAAAGTGACGGTTGGTGCGCCTCTTAATAACCTAAATAAAATGTCAGTGTTACTCCAGAGAGAGCAGATGTTGAAATAAGAGCGTCATGTGGATTTTAGTTGCTTAACGCTGCCATCTACTGGTTTTATTCGGATGCTGCTTTGTGTGTCTAATCCTATAGTTCACCCAGAGTGCTGTGCTGTACAACAACCTGCTGCTGTACTCTCCTTCTCCAACATCACCCGGAGACCGAGCTGCTGTTCCAGTCCAGTGTGAATATAGAAGGTGCATTTACACACACAAAACGGTCTCCAGAGCTTTATGTGTGTATTGTTGGCAGAATAGCAAGCAAACTTTATTTATGTGGTACTTTTTCAAAACCAAAAGTTGCAAAGTGCTTAACAGGGAAAGACGGAGGACATTATGTATCGTATAAAACAAAGAAAAATATGTGTAAAAGCTCGAAAATCGAAAAATGTGATTATAATATAAGTAATGGAGGGCAAAATAGACTGAGGTCACAACTCCTTAAAGCTGACTTTGTAATGCCTTGTATATCAAGAATTGAAAGTATTTTTTTAAATACTAAAAAGGACCGGGAGCTAATGGAGAAACTGCAATATTAAAAACCTCCCAAAAAAACGTAATTGAATCACCAGCAATTGGTCTAAATTGGCCACATGACTTATTTCACAAAGTAATATTTTTCTTCCTTTACTTCATGTGTTATTAATTAGACATTTTATTTGAGTAATTTCTACTACAGATGACAACCTTTCCGCCTGTTTCCCACTAGTTTCTGGAAGGGAAATGCTCACTCATTGACCGCTCGTGATTATTTTGCCTTTCCACCTTTTACAGGAGGTACAGCGTGAGCAGCAGGGCCCTGAAACCAACCTGGAGTCCTCCGATCTCCATCCACCCGGCGCCTCTCGACCTGGACTTCCACCTCAGGCTCATGACCAGTGAGTTGGTTTCAGTCTGGTCCATTTCAGTCATAAACTGTCATAAATTCAACCAAACTACAAAAACATTTCTAATGCATAAGAGCCAAGAACTCCTTTCTGATTGAACTCAATGGCAACTAGAACTGATATTTCACTTGAATTCACCACATTTTAAAAAATCCTTCTTCAGATGACTGGAGCAGCGAGAGAAAGTCATCCGTTTACTTCCTGGGTGAAATGGTCAACATCGAGGCCTCCCTGGATCATCGTCATCTTCCTCTTCGTCTGTATTTAGACAGATGTGTGGCTACTCTGACCCCAGATGTGGATTCTTACCCCAGATACCCCTTCATAGACCACCAGGGGTGGGTCCTGGTATCTGTAACGTCTACAGTGGTTCCTCCAATTCATTTTACAAATGAAAAATACTTCCTTTGACCACAATTTTGGTGGCCCACATTGCCGGCATTAATCCATCTGGTTTCTGTCTCCCATTCTTTTAAAATGCACCCAAATTAGTGATGTAATAACTGCAGAGGGCAGAAGTTAAATCTGATAAGGATATGTCTGTTCTTTGCAGATGTTTTGTAGACTCCCAGCTGCACGGCTCCAGGTCCCGCTTCCTGCCCAGAGTCCAGGACCAACTCCTCCAGATTCAACTCGAACCTTTCGTCTTCCACCAGGACCAAAGGCACACTGTCAGCTCTGATTTTAACACGTTTTTATATACATTTATTTATCACCTACAGTAATAAAGTGTGTCCTCAGCGTGTGTCGTACTGTCTCCCGTAGATATATATAGCATGTTACCTGGAAGCAGAGCCTGTTTCTAACAAGGTCCCAGTGAAAAAGGCCTGTTATTTTATAAGTGGGAGGTCCGTTTCATCATAAATCAACTGTTTTACACCATTTCTGTTTCTGTTCATTAACAATACGTGCAGAACTTTTTCTCAAAAACATGTTACGCGTTGTCTTGACCCCTCAGGTGGAGGTCGGTGGACGGTGATGACCGTGTCTGTGAGAGCTGCGGGAGGGTTAAAGGGACAAACCAGAGCAGCAGTGCCAAGTCCAACCAGAAGAGGGCGCTGAGGAGCAAAACAGCTGAGACATACTGGTACTGCATCTTATCCATGTGCTAGTCGAACTCTGTTTAGTACTGAATGCTGTGTGTGTGTTTTACATACATTTAAAAAATACATGCAGTTTATGATTTATAAAATGTTTCTGTCCTTTCAGAGCTGCACAGAAAAAACAGTTTGGGTCCAATTCTATTTCTCCCGTGAAAGCTGCCGTGGGAAAACACAAATATCTGTACTGAAGTAACTTTTTTTTTAAATAAAAGTGGTGTTTATGCAAGAAAAACGTCATATTTTTTCACTTGTTTTAATGATAATAACAATAAACTTTATCAAACAATTAAATAAATCGGATAAGACATGTTGTAAATAAATCACTACAGGCGCATGGAGAAGCGGGACAAAACCCCAGAAAAACTTGTAGAATTAACAATAATTTCTTTATCACATGGACTCTAATACTAAACGTGTTGTGAGCTTTTATCCTCGCATACAAGAATCTTGTTTTTTTTTGTAACTTTCATTCTTAGCTCGTGGTTTATGTATTTTGCTGGGCTCCTAGTTATTGTCTAGATTTAATTGTTTTCCTCACAGTAGCACTTGCTCTTGGCCAACAAAAGGTTCCTGGTGCATCTTTATACCCCTTTGCTACCAAATCCCTGTTTGATTTCTATCTCACTACAAGCTATTTGTCATCTAGGTGTTGTTGTATCATCATAAGCAGAAAGTCATGTGACTGATCTTGTCTCCTGGTCCTTAAACGCAGGAGGGTAACTTGTGGTTTATTGTTTAGTCATCCTTCGCTGCAGTCCACTCCCCATCTCCATCCAGCTCCTGTCAACACTTCAGAGATAAATTGAAGTCAACTCTGAAAAACAAAAACATTGCTTTTGGATTCATGGCAACCGAGATGATTTTTCGGTTCTGCTCTTCCTGCCAGACATGTTTTAGAGCCAAAGCTGTCAGTCAAGTTTGCTGTTTCTTTTTCTGCTAAAATAAAAACATAATCATCATAGTTACCAGCAAGAAAATGTTTTGTGTAGATTGTTGAGGGAGAGCAAAGCCATTTTGTGTGTTTTTAATGTTACGTTTTAGTGTCCAGGGGTGATCGAAGTCGATAACAGGAGCCTGTTGCAAGGTGCAGGACAGTTCACGTCAAAAGTCTGTCCATCATCTCCTTCCTCCCCATGCTGCTGTATACATCGGAGAAGGTCAGAGGGGAGGGAACACGATCTTCTTGAAGATGTACTTAGACGAGAGGGGGGCGATCCCTGAAATGGAGAGGACATGTGAGATACATCTCCGAGTTAATAGAGGATCTTCTTACAGCCTCTGAACCTCGATATCCCAAATTCAAACACACAGTGAATTGTGCAAATTTCTTTACATCACCCAACCTCCCCGTTTTCTCCCGTCATACTTATTACGGCTGCTAGAGGTTTTTGTCTCTTGGATGTAAACATTTGTAGGTTTGGGGCACTTGACAGTCTCCGAAGATATTTAAAATCAGTAACTCTGTTGACCTTTCCAACCCTCGATTACTAAAACTAAAACTAAAGGGACTGTATACTTGATTTCTAGAAAAACATTCCACGTATATTACCTAATGCAGTTAGCCTTACAGATGCTAGCTCAACAGTTGTTGCACATGTGTATACAGCAGTGTCATCTACATACATTTGCAATTGTACCCTGTGGCAGTGCTGTGGGAGATCAAATATGCTTAATAGTAGAGGGCCTAACACATATCCTTGAGGTACACACAGTGTCTTAAATTGACAGTTTATTTTTTCTGATCATTTTTCCCTCATTTATTAGATTAAGATAACAATTAGATTTTGTTCATCTCACTATTTGAATACCTTTGTTTCTCAAGCCTTTATAAATCAGCATACACATTGCACATTGCCCCATTTGTGGTAACAAAAGGTGCGTTTAAGTTTTTTTTTTTTAGAGAAGCTTTGGTGGTTTCTTTGCTCTAGTAATAAAGAAATAAATCTAGACAGTGGAAGGATATAAATATTATTTTTATTATTATTATATATTGCATCTTCACATTCATATCTGATCATTAAACCACAGAACAATGCCATATTGTAACACTTACATATTAAGCACAGCTAATCCATCAAATAAACGCCCATGTATTGTGAAATCTGCTCTTATTCTGTCACGGTGGCTCACTGTTGATTTTTATAATTACACCTCTATGGTATTTTGTTTATTATGATTTGAGTCTCTTAGCACACTCTTAGCCACAGGGCTCAAACCTTGGCAGCACAAAGCACCTGTGAGAGACCACCTGAAGTGTTTTATTTAGCAGTTTTAGGGATGTTTTCTGTTATTAAGTAGTATTTGTGTTATTTAAATTGTTCATTAAATCGTACCAGTTTAGTTCCACATCCCTTTCAGCTCACTGAAATCTGTCGTGTCTTTCTGTTCATGCTGCCAAACTGCAATGTTGACACATAAACGTGCTCTTTCACCCCACAATTTACTTTATTGCACTTGTCCTGCGTCCAAGGATAGCATTTCTTAACTGCACTGTAACTAGTAGACACACACTCAAACACACACATACACACAAAGCGCACACCTGGGGAAACATTCCTCGAGAGAAGTCATCAATCAGTTTTATGGCTTTCTCTGGGAAAGTTTCCTCCTCTCCAATCAAGCGTCTTCCCTCCCTCCACCCTCCCCCTCCTCCTCGATTCTCTTTCTTATATATTTCCATCTGTATCAGTTTTGGGGCACATCTGAGAACCATCTACTCCAGCCAATTAACTTGAACCATTTTTCCTGATTCCACTGAGGGATAATTGGGGTAAACTGAAGAGTGGGATCTTTGCCTGGATGAGATACGAGATAAGACCATTGCAATTGGCTTTTCCTCTGTTTCCTCAATTTGCCTGCCAGTGGTAATAAACCTGAAGGTGGAAGATGTGCACAGTGTAAAAAAATGTCCTTAACAAGCCAGGAAATGTTTTAAAATTGCCCTGAAAGTAAAAACATATATATATACACACACCACTTGTCTCTAATGCAGATCAACCTGTTTTAGGAACAGTGGGATGTTTTATTTCGTGTTTTCTCCAGAGCTTGTAACAAAAAAATACAGTAAAATTGTATGTTTTCAGATAAATTATAATACTCAATTGCCTGTTAAATTACTTAAAGGCCCTGATTTTTTTCTTATTATTATGAGCAGTGGGATCCTGCAAGGACACAAGTTAAAACCATTTCATTTTTTTTTCAGTCTGAAGATGTTTAACTTTCTGTTCCAGTTTGTGCTCTTCTCACTGATTGTAAGTGGGCGTGGCCTTTCTGGTACAAGCTGATGTCATGTACTTCAATGCACCAATCAGGATTTAGCTAATTTGATTAGAGTTGTGGAGTTGTTGCCGACATTCCTGATTAAGACATTTTTATAGAGTTAAACTCTTAATGTATGATACATATTTATTTTTAATTGTTGCTTATGTAGTCAAATATTTAACATTGTAGAGATATATATATGATATAAACGGACATTTGGGGGTTTTAAATAAAACCAGAAATACCTCGTAGAAATATTATTAAGATATATATAAGTATCAAAAGAAAAATTACTCATTATACAAAAGATTCCCTTTCTGAGTGATAAATCCATATTGATTTTATTATTATTATGAATGCTTTAACATGAATGCAGCGGCTGCAGTTGGCTGAGGTGGGGTTCATTTCATCTTGTTGGGTAGTTTAATCTGTAACTGTGCATCATTTAACAGGCTGACAGTGTTGAAAGTATTCAAATCATTTCAGTAAAAGTAACAACACAGCAATGTAAAAACATATTACAAATAAAAGTTCTGCATTGAAAACATTACTTAAGTGATACTTAAAGAATCAGAAACAAGTGGATCACTTGTATAACTAGTGGAGTCGAAAAGTGCAATATTGTCCTCTAATGCAGTGAAAGACAAAGTGGCATAAAATGGTAACAATCTGTATTTATATTTAATTATGGCGCTTAATTAAATATACTTTCCACTAATGTTTAAACTCATTACATTATTTTCTCACTAATAGACAAAAAGATGAGTTAGAAAACAATAAGGGGAAGACAAAAGGCAAAACAGGCTAGTGAGTCTCAACATTAGACTGTCTACTAGACAAAAAAAAGGAGTATAAAAGAACATCAGCCAGTTTAATAAGGTCCTTGTTTGAGTTTCATGTATACATTTATTCATGTAAGCCAGTTTGGCAGAGCTGCGCTGTGCGTAAAGCAGGATGACTCCTCTGGAGGTGGGAGCACTTGGCTTACTTCAGTTACAATATGGAGAGACGCACCTCCCAGCTGATCCCGTTAAATTATCTCCTCCCTTCCTCCTCCTCCTCCTCCTCCTGCAGGACCCGGTGTGTTGCCCCCTCTCGGTAGGTTTGTCTTCTGCTCTGCTCCCCTGCAGACGCGCTGGAGCTGGATGTCCGGACACTTGCTGCGCTTCTCTTAATGACCAGGAGCAGTAAGGAGAAGGAGAATCACTGGGACGCACATGGTGAGCTCTGCTGATTTATTTCTTCCTCTTTTAACATATTTTTTTTAAAGCTCGGACTCTGATACTTGTGTTTGTGAAGTTTGAACTCAGTTCAAGTCTCGCGTAAAGAGAAGCGGCGAATGAACGGCAAGTGTGTATTTGCTTGTCATGGTAATAGGGGGCGAAGCAAAGGCAGCAATTTAAAGAAATTCATTTTTAAAATATACTTAAAATTGCTACAGAGGCGCATTTATCTCTGCCTTGTGTTTTCTGGACGGAAGTATCTAATAATTTAACAAACGGACTGAGTAGCCTGGTGTTAATTCTGACATCGCTGCTCAACTTTTCCTTAGAAATTCAGCCGATATGCGTGTATTATTATCTACTTATTTATTTGGTTTTAATTTGCGATCATATATTTTTAAATAAATATTAGTTTATTTACGTTTATTCTAATATATTTTACATATTTTATGGCACACACCTATTAGACTGCAGGTCAAATGAATACATTTGCTGTAATTATGTTTTCTGAATGGTTTTCTCCACGAAAAATCTAACATTTTTACGTTAAAAACTGGGACTGAATTTCCTCCTTAACTCCTTAACTTTAATAACTTTTTTACGCACATTGTTTCTGCATGTTGCCGCTGGGACAATCCCAACTTTATTATGATTTAGCCTAATTGCAATCAACTCTAAGCACACATATTAGATGTATGTCCTACTATTGCAGGTTAAATAACAAACAAAATATAATCTCTAATTAGTTGGAGAGAAAAAAAGGGGGAGGGGGGGGGGGTTACCTTAATGCCAAACACACACGACTAATTATCAAGATTTAAAAAAAAAATCTGAATGAAGTTGTTTGATCAAACCGCGATAGTCTATCACTGTTACATTATTGTTCCTCTCTGTGAGATGAAGCTAATTGACTGCAGCCAATTTCTGCTTAAGAAGTGCAATTAGCTCTGCAGAATGGAGGCAATTAGTCTGCGGGCTTCACGTTGGCTCTCGCCAAAGTAATCACACTAAATATGACAAACATTTGTGTTTAATGAACCGAGGCGAGCGAATCATTTTTTCTCTGCTCCATTAAAAGCGACGCCCGCAACCTGCGCGTGACTGCAGGCTGTTTTCCTTTAAAAAAAAAAAAAAAATAGGTCCGTCTGCAATTAATTAGTTTCCCTAAAATCCCTTTGCAGCACTTGTATATAAGAGAAAACACACCGTGTTTGCTTTAATAGACATTTAAGGCAGATTGCTCTTGTTGGTTTAACAATACAGGGGCATGCAGTTTACATTCGGGGCCTTTAGTGTGCTCGATTAAAACAGTTATTAACTTTTAATAATCAATAACCAATTTCAATATTAAATTTGCCAACACAAATTATGGGTGGCATTTTTTTTTTCATGCTCATAAAAAGTATTTGTGTGTTTTTGTTTTACCGCCCGCTCCACTATATTAACCCCGTGTATGACATTGTGTGGATTTAAATGACACACAGTTGCAACCAGGGGCCTTCCTTGTTTTTCCATCATGCTGCCCGAAGGTTGTCTTTGGCGAGACTGCAACATGAAATCACAATGATTTCATTTCCATCTGTTTCTCAATATCAACATGTGAAGCTGGAGCTGCGGGAGAGCGTCCTGCCAACTTCTATGAGGCTGTAAAGGGAAGGGGGGGGGGGGGGGGGGTAAAGTAAAAACCATTAAAGATATAAATTGAGTGAATTGTTTTTTT
>JAVQJL010088884.1:0-21597 GCA_036024295.1 Nannoperca obscura | reverse complement strand
GTGTGTGTGTGTGTGTGTGTGTGTGTGTGTGTGTGTGTGTGTGTGTGTGTGTGTGTGTGTGTGTGTGTGCGTGCGCGCGCGCGTGTGTGCGTGTGCGTGCGTGTGTGTGTGTGTCTTGTGACTGTCTCCCTTTTGTGCATGGTCATGTAGAAGAGATGCTTTAGGTCAATCACATGATATATTTTCATGCCTTCATATCAGCTCACACACCTTTGATTTTAAAGAACAAACCCGTCATTAAAAGCCCTTTTCTCTTCTCTACACCCATCCTGCTTTCGATTAACTTCCTTGACGGTTCTGCTAGGTTCTTTTTGGTGTTCACTTACATTTTCTTCTGGTGTTATGAGGTTTTTTTCACGTGAATTAATTTGACACCTCATAAAGCCCACATTCTTGTTGCAGTTCCTAAAAAAGAAAAAAGAGGCGCACACGTTGTTCCCCAGTCGATTGTCATGAACCACGGGTTGTGGGAGAATTCCCTGGTTATGTTCTCTTAGCATTACCTATTCTGCTGGCGCCCCTTTCGAACACCTTAGCTTGTTAGCATGTGTCAATCAAAAGCCATGCTCTGGGGAGGCCAAAGTGGAGAGCTGAAGCGGTTATCTCTCTCCCACACAGCTCCCAAAAAAGACAGAGCTGGGAGAGGTAGACAGAAAAAGATGGAGGGGGTTGTGTACAGTAGATAGAGAGTGTGTATGGGGGCTGTACACCCTGTGCACCACAGAGTGAGAGTACGGGTGAGCACCCGCAGTGACCTCGCCATGCTCTCCTACCCCTTCTTTCATCCTCTTCATTAAAGGCACATTCCACCGCATTAGCCTGCTGTCCTTCTGTCCTTCACCTGCCGCCATTCATTTCAATTCAGCCCTCGTTAAGGCCTCATGGTCTCGGAATCGAGAGTAGTCGCAGCGGGCCGAGCGGAGCTTCTTATTTAATTATACAGTTCATTAGAAAGCTGGCCCGCCCTCCCCTCCCAGGTCTGAGACAGGCCATGGGAATAGCCGGTGGCTAATGTGCAGTTTAAACGGCCTGAATATGGAGATCGGTCGAGTTATAGATTACCGTTACCCGTTAGCCTGCCCTTCACCCACCTCATTCGCTTTTATGTCTGCTGTGTAGCCTTTTGATACAGTATCACTCAAGTTAGAGTGTGCTCTTTCAGCCAGCATGTTTGTTTGATGTTGTTCATGAGCTGTGAAATTGAATTTCCACAGTTGGGCTGATATTGGAAATAATTTCATATCCTGTGCAATATTCTTGCTTGGTTTCACCTTGTGCTGTGTTTAAGACATCCATTTTTACTTAATGTCTTTTTCTTTCTCGTCTTTTGCCGAGTCAACGCAGCAACACTGTTCATTTAGACCATATTTACCCTAAAAGCAATGTTGGCTTGCCGACTGCCTCTCGTTTGCCCACGCACCACAGCCGAGCCGCCAACCACCATCTTTTACACTAACAGTCGCCATGGCAACATGGCCGCCACTCCTGGCACAGCAGCCCCCTTTTCAGAGCTGATGACATCGTCGTGGCAACAATGAAAGGTTCATGTATCCCATTATGCAGAAAAGCAGGATTTCTCTTTCTGTTTTGGCATGCAGGGTCACCGAGCTCCTGAAACCTCATATACTGTGAAATCCTCGATCAAATAAGTCTTTATTCTTTGCACCAACGCTGGTACCAAGTGAGATATAGGGAGAAAGAGTTCAGTGTGGGTGCAGCGGGTTATTCAGTGAGATACACACAGCATTTCTTCCTCTACTTTTCAGGTGCTTTTGAGATATTTTTTTAATCAAAAACATTGGCCCGTAAGCTAAGCTAAGGAGACTGAAAGCTGTTGGCCTGGTCAGACCCCTGCCCCTGTACCCTCTTACTGAGGCTGCGCGCATACAAACCCTCCAGAATCTTCTCTTTATATATCTCCCCCGACCCTCTCAGCTTTCTTATCACTCCGACATTGAAAAACACCAAAAAGGCGCTGTGCACTTTTGGTGATAACCAAAGGCTAGCGGTGTGGTTCACTGGGTTGTGATGTGGCCAGCAACAGCTGAAGTCCGTGACCCCTGGACCCCATCCATCAGCCTTTCAGCACCAGCCATGGCCTCTGACACACACAAAACTTCAGCCAAGGAATGGAAGCACGCAACAGGGAAATGCATCAATGTCAGAGAGACACTGGAACCATATAAAATTATATGTAGGCACTTTGTCCAACACATGACATGCATACAGTCCAAACACGTCTGCATGCAAGTTAACACACACCACTGTGGTTGTGCTGTGAGTATAAAGTTATAAATGTTTCCAGAGCACTAACGCTGCCAAACTGTGGTCTTGTGTGTCCAGACTGAGCTGTCTGTCATGCACACACTGACTTCTTATTCTAACACATACTTTTCATATGCTTCCACAGCCGTCTCTCACATACACATGCCTGCACTCTGCTCACACACACACAAGCTGTCTTTGCTGACACACCGCACATCCCCTATCGCTCTGCCCTCACACACATGTTACCAATATGTGTGTGGCAGTGGCTCAGCTGACTGCCTGGCAATCACTGTGACATTGGCGCCCTTCTCATCCAGATGCCAGGTGTTTTGCTTGGCAGGCCGGGGGGTGCTGGGGTGAGCTGGTGTCAGGAGTGTCGGGTTGCTGTGAACGGCAGGGAAAGGATGGGGCAAGATGTCGCGTGTCCCTGTTAGCCCGCCGCTTGGTCAAGATTGAACTCTGCCAGGTCCAAGAGGAATTAGAGACTGCTTAGTTTCTGTATGAGTTTGAAAATGGTGTGTGATAATGTACGTTGTTCTCTACAGGTTATTCCCCAAACACCGCTGAAACCTGAGCCATTGTGGTCATTCTTCAATTAAGAATATTTGACTTACTGACACATAAGATAATTCTAGATAACTAGATGTTGTGGCGGACTACTTCCTGGCTTGGGGCAGTCACTTCCTGGAGTCTAAGATAAGCTAACTGGCTGCTGGCTTTGGCTAACTGTCTAACTCTCTGCAAGAATGCAAATAAGCTTATTTCCCACAGTTTCAAGAGATTACCTTAACATTTTTGCAAGTTAATAAGTTAATATTGCACTTCGATAAAGATGGAGTTTAATGTCCACATTCTGCATATGATGGCTTCCTGGGTCTGCTCGTGTTTTCCATTGAAGACCTGCTTTTGATATATATGAAAGGATGATGTATTTGAAGTTCCTGCATAATTCATGATCACAACATGTATTGCATTGAGTCTTTACGTTCTGTGAAAATATTGTTTCCACTGGACACTATATTGATGACTGTATGCAGTACAAATGATCGTTTCTTGCACAGACCTTTTGGACCAAACAGTGTTTAATCACGTCGGTCCATGCAGCTGTAACAAACAGGCAGGTCATTTGATTTCCGGCCTCATTTCCATTTTGCAGAGATGGTCATTCCAACGTGGATTAGATAAGGGTGAAGACAAAGTGGAGCCTCATTGGAAAGTCTCTGTAGCAGCCAGCAGTGAAATCCATCCATGCATTCCTTCCAGAGAATGCCAAACAGCTCGTTGAAAATGAGCTGTGGACCCGACTCCATTAGATCTCCGCTCTGTCTCCCCGCTTTCCATCTTTCAAAAACACACACACCTCACACATGTAGCTGGGAGTGGTACACACACATCCCACGCACGCACACACACACACACTCTCTCTGCTCTTGCCACCAGCTTCATTAGTGCTAAGAAATGTCCTGCTCGTTAAGGCGAGGCATTTAGTGGCTAATTGAGAAGCTCTCTGCAGTGGAGACAAACTTGGCTCCTTGAGCTTTTCTTGTTCCAGCCTCCCCACAAGTGTGTCTGCCTTTTGACCAGTTTGTACATCTGGATTCCACCTCAAGCTCCTTTTCTTGAGGCAATTGTTCACTACAGAGCTGCAGCCTGAGGGAGATAGGGAGCAAAACACAGGCAGAGACGTTTTCTAGCTTTTTAAGTTTTTGATGCAAGACTTTTATAGTGAGAAAGAGTTTCTGGTGGATGAGCAAAAGCATCTGGCACAATATCTTTTTGTATAATTGTTTATTATAAGTGGTTTGCAGAGACAGCTTCTTTTGAGTTGTGTCATGCGATACACAAAGAAGAGGCATAATAGGGAGTTTTACCGTATCATTTTAATGTGCCTTCCCCTTCTTTATGCCTCCTTTCTAGACACAACAGTCGAACAGTCCCCAACTACAATCTACACTTCCTCACACACACAAACACAAGTTACCAACTGCCTGCCCTTCTCACTCTGCAGCTTGACTTTCCATCCCTCCATCTCTCTCTGTTTCTCTCCGCCACACTCCTCCGTCTCCTCTTTCCATTCTGTCACTCCTCTCCCCCAATTCTCTGCAGTCCACAGATAAGCTCTGTGATAGGGAGGAAATGAGGGAGACACACATATACACATGACCTGTCAATCGGTTTCACAAGTTGCTTCGATGAAAACTCTGCACGTAAGACTGAGAAAGGACATGCAAAGGAAAGGAGGGTTTTTATGAAGCATTTACACTCACTTTTTCAACATTTGTGCAAGCGACACCGATGCTAGTCCTGACTTTGCCCTACAGGGGGCAGAATCCTTGTTACCCCAATGCACTTTGTACTTGTGTGACCTCTTCCCTGATTTAAATACACATTCCCTGGCACGACCTCACACTCACAGTGTACCGTCGCCTTGAGTGATATACAATCTTTCCTTCATACCTTAATAAAAAAAAACATGCAGCCTGAGGTCAGTAAATAAACCACACACACACACACACACACACACACGCTTGTTCTGTCTCTTTGGGCCCATGCACATCATGGATTTCCCCTGTAAACATCAGAGATATGTGACCTGCCCGCTCCGACCACCCTCTGAGTGAGTGTGTTTTTATAACACGCCTTATCTCAGCCCACCCCACTTCAGAGGGAGAAGGTCGGGGTGGGGGGGTGGGGGATTCCCTGTGTTTTACCAACAGACACACACACACACACACACATGTATGCACAATCACAAACCCGTTTTCATGCATTCTAGCAGAATAGAGTTGCCATTGTAGCATCAGTGCGTGTGAGGACAGCCATACCAGTAGAGGTGAGGGTCTGGTCACACGAAAGCCTGCGGCTGACTTTATAATGGCTTGTGACACACACAAACATATAGAGGCGCCCTGGAGGGGTGAAGGCCTGTGGGTGTCCATGAGGCAAAGTCACGTGCTATTCCTCCTCTTGAGTGGAGAGCAAAGTGAGCAACATCCCTATAGATATCTTCTTTGTGTGTGTGTGTGTGTGTGTGTGTGTGTGTGTGTGTGTGTGCGCGCGCTTACATGTGCATTTTCTGTATGTGTGTCCAGCCTGAGCAGACAGACAGGAGATGTGTGAGTCACTTAAGCTGAATTGACAGGAGGAATTGTGTGCACAGGCTGCTTTTTTTTAACATGGCTGCAGGAGATTTGACAGATCTTATCTGCTGCAGACGCTGAAGACTATATTTTCATGTTCTTTAATAGCCAAGTGAACTTGTAATTTGACAAAGCAGCTGTTGAGAGTCTAAGAGTTTGATAATACTTCACTACACCCTTCCTCTTTGCTTCTGCTGCTGGAGTCGTAATATTTCAGACAAGCCACTCGCCCCAGATTAGGTTCTGTGTCAGTGTCATTGAACGTAATACCAGTGTTAGTGACCACTTCACAAACCACATTATATTTCTCACTACTGATAATGGTGCTTTTTCATATGTAACATATCTTTTATCTTATATTATATCTTTATATTATATGTGAATGTGTTTCACAGATTGGTTGTTGCTATTTACAGAGCCTCACTTGAATGCACCATCAGTCTTGATTGGTCCACATGCCAGTGAGCTAATGCTAGTTGAAGTAGCATACGTAATGCCACAGTATACACAGTATAGTATCAGTCATGCTCCATTGCAGTGTGACTATTTAGAGGACAAGTTTTAATTGCTTCTTGGCGATGGCACAGTGTGTTTGTGTGTATGTGTGTGTGCATTCCCGGCATTTTGCAGCAACCACGTCAACTTTTATAGTGAGTGTGAAATGTGAAGTGATTTAGAAATTTGAAATTTGTAGGCCTACACCAGACTTTTAGCTATGTTGGCAAACACTGGGAAAGTAAGGCCTGTAGTTGAAATAAACTGACCATCCTTTAAGTTCTGTTATGAATCCTACAACTACAAGAACACGTGCCCGGCACATGCTCTCAGTCTCCAGCAGCATCCAGGCCCTCCTCCTTCCCTCTCCGGTGAGGCATATTGATGCAGTGTGAGGAGGTTAAGCTGTCGGTTTAGTGTCCGGGCGGCCGTGACATTCTGCCTCGCTGGCCTGTAATTGACTCGTCTGTGTGTGTATCAGTTAAACCTCGGCTCACCTGCTCCGTGAGTGTCAAGGGGGTCGTGATTGACAAGCTACTCTAATGCCTGTGCTCTGCAATTTGGAGTGCGCTGGGGTTTCTTCCTCTTTCTGGCAGGTACTCTTGTTCCTACATTGGATTTTTGTTTTTTCTCATTTGAGTCTCGCGCTTGGCATTTCTCACACTTGTTTTGTTTTCAGCCGTCTGCCCCTGTGTTCAGTCTGTCAGTCTGTCTCTCCCACTCCCTTTCTTCTCTACCGGTATCTCTGTTTTCATCTTCCTCAGGTCCTACCCAGGCCTTCCTCATCTTGGATCCAGAGTGTCAGTTCATGTTAGTGGAGCGTAGCGCTGTTAAAGTTTCACCGCTCTGTAAAGACCAGCTGGGGGTCTCAGTTACTCTGGAAAGTTTGCAGCTCATGCTACAGGCATGCCGTTCTGCCTTTGGCTTGGTTTCAGCTGTCTACTCCTGTACATGTACACACACACTCTCTTTCTCTCTCTCTCTCTCTCTCTCTCTCTCTCACACACACATAAGGGCTATATATTCAGCCACCACAGTGACTGGACCCCAGTACAGGAGCATTATCTATTTAAGGCCACTAAGTCTGTGGATTAGATCAAGATTCGGCTCCATAATGGCTAGTCTGGCACAGCACCGTGCTTCAATTAAGGCCTACCCCGACATGTCACACACACACTCTCACGTCAGAATAATGTAATCTCACTCGCACCCAGATGTAATCACACACACACACAGTAAAAGTGGCGCACACACTTAACTCTTGCATTGAATTTAATTGTATTTTTTCAGGTTCAACTTTTTCCTTCCACAGCAAAGTTTACGTCATTTGGAAAATCAACACCTGCTTATATAAAATGACTTCTGGCAAAAAAGTACAGCAGATTACAGTTATTAGTTTTATGAGACAAATTAACACCTTTAAATGTAAAAGAAATGGTTTAGAGAATGGAGGTATCTGTGCTATTGAACTAGGATAGGATAAAATACTTTGATCATCTTTTCCTCCTCTTTCTTGCACCTAAAACCTGAGCATTTTGGAACAAGTTTCCAGAGTGTAAATCTGAAAATGCCATCATCACATTTTAGTGCTGAAGATGTAAAAGGAGCTTTGGGAAAACAATCTCTTCAGAGACGTTCAGAGGCTGTGTAGTAGTAAAGAAGACAACTTGCTCTCTCCTGCTCTGTGATCTTGCTGATCACATATTGCAGAGGCCCGATGTGTAAACAGTGCATATGCAGAAAAAACATTTTGTACACATGAACTGGTATTTATAAAAAAAACTGAATGTACGGCGATCCAAAGTTCAGACAAGACTGAGATGGAAAAATGGCATTTCAGTATGAACAAACACTACTCTACTCTACTGTGGATGCACGTCTTTTTCTCACATACAAAGCATTTTCAGTTTCGGTCAGCTTAGTGTGAACAGTCAGGGGAGAATCACACACACACACACACACAGTCACATACATTCATGCAAAACAGAAACGCTTTTTCAATTATGGTCCGACTACTACTCACACACACAACCACGCATCATCATCATCCCATTATGATGAAGTTGGGCCATTTGCTATTCTTGGCTTCAGTTTTTATTTGTTTATATCATGGAAGCAGCTCTGTGGAGTGCTTAGAGTTGGGAATGTTAGAATAATGAGGCAGGCCTGTAAATAATGAAACAAAGGATGTAGTGCATCAATTAAGAGCCATTTACTGCCTCCCATCCATCTCATCTCCATGTGTGTGTTTGTGCCTGTGTGGGATTTCAAATGTGATTTCGTGCGTGGGTTTTTAGGTTTTTTTCTTTTGCAAATACATCCCTGTGCTGCACATGTCCTTCTGAAAACACATTAATCAAATTGTGAAACATCACGGTCTCCTCTGATATGAAAATGAGCCGTCCGGAACATTGAGGACATTGTCACCGTAATTGCTCTTTGACAGCTACGCACACACGCGTGCACGCACACACACGTATAATCTTTAATTGCCTCCAAAATGTTTGTGTCAAGATGGCGTTGCTAAGATAATGACTGGGGACTGCTTGGCCCACACTAATGGCATCTCCGTATTTAGCACTTCACATCAGCAGAGAAACCGCCATCAGATATTTAGTGGCGTGCAAAGGCTCCTATTGTCGGGGTAATATTGTGCTGCTGGATGCTGGCCAATTCATTAAAAAACGTATCGCACCAGAAGGAAATCTAGAGCACAGTGAGGCATAGCAGAAAGATTCTAATAAATATAGCTAATGTGACATTTTCAATACCCTGCTTCTCTGTTTACATGCTGGAATGTTATTCTTCATGTTGCTTTAGCCCCAGATTGTTTGGTGCTGTGCAGCCATTTTTCCATCCCGCTTTTCTGTATTTGTTACTTACATCCCAGATTTCACTAAATCCATACTTCTTTTTATGATAATTACAAAGACAATGATGAAAAATGAAACAGGGCTGCTTGTTATTCATGAAGCGGGCTATAGTAGAAAAATACTTGTGTGCATGTCACTGAAAAAAACAGCCCGATCAAGTCCGAGATGTGTAACTTACATTAGATAGACTGAACAGTGATTAAGAGTCTTAATTCATCTTAATTCTACATGTACGTCATTTAATTGGCACCCTTTTCACAGTTCATCCAACTGCATGAAAAATACATGTAAACTCTTTATTTGGACTCTTTCATCATTTATGATTTTAGCTTGAAGTTTGTTACCTGATCAGAAGATATTCACACAAGCCCTCTAACATTGACTTTACTGTCAACTAGGAAAACCAGACAACTGAAAACTGTGGGTCAGTAGAGCTTTAAAGCTACAGTAATCAATATTTATGTTAATGGATCCATTATGATGACTATGTGTAAATATGTGAAAGTAATCGCTCATAGTGACAAACCTACAGGGAGTTGTCACTTGAGCTTTTCAGCCTCTGTTAGCTCATTGTTTTGGTTTTACCCAGCACTAAATGGCAGACAGACAAAGCTACTAACTAGCATAGTGAACATAGTGGAGGCTTCAGTAGCTAAAGAGCTAGGTGTTTTCCTTTGGAGTCAGTGGACACCTTCCCCACAACAACTTTAGTGGGTAATATATCAGTGTTTTCAGCTTGTTCACTGTCCCCAAGTGGCCAAAATCTATTAATTCAGCTTTAAACCATTAGCCTTGATGTCGGATCAAGCATCTGAAAACCTTATTTTCATTAAAGAGCAATGCTACCCAGAGAAGTGTGGTACCTTACTTTCTGATACATGATATTCGGTGACCTCACATAATTGCCTGCATAACTCAAATTTAAAAATCCCCCCTGAGCAGAGGCCTAATCAGCCAGGTGCTTGTGTGCCTTTTTAAATTGGCAGCTCAAACCAAATGTTATGAGCTGATAGTCCCAGTTTGAAAGCATTTCTTATTCACCAAACAGGAAATGAGTCTCCATCACTGAGGAAAAACACCTGAATGACAGCAACTTCACTATCTGTCAGAGCGATCAGCTCACAGGTACAGCCTGTTCCTCTGTTTATGCACGCGTCACTCTATTTACTTGGTTTCACACCCGACTCGCACACTAGCCAGGTTTCCAAGCATTTCTCTTCATATCATGAAATGTCACATTATAAAAACTGTACTGGAAAGGAAAAATGTGACCAAAACCATGTTATGCTTGCTTTTGCTACTTCGGAGTTTATGCTTTAAATTGGCAGACGACTGATGAGCTGTTTTGATTGTGATCCATTTTTCTAGTTGTGTTTTGTTTTATCTGATATATGTGGTTTCTTATTGGACAGCTTAATGTAGCTATGCATTACTACCAAGACACCTGCCATGCATTTTGGGCAAGATATTTTATACCCTCCAATAAAGTTGATTGAAATTCACTTAATTTGCATTTTATTAGAAAAGTTAGAAAAGTCCTCTTAAAAACCTTTCACAAATGGATGGAAATGCAGCTGCACTCCCCGTGCTCTCCATCACACACATGCACACACACACAGTCCTGATCGAGCGGCTGCGGTAGTGATGACCTTGCTATCGTTTACAGCAGCTGCCAGTCCATTGTGTGCTGTGGATCAGCTCAGTTACCCTCCCCGACACCCCCAGGACATGCACTGACACACACACATACACACACATGCAAACACGGCAAATGGTATCCCAGTTTTAGCCTGCCTCTCCAACCTCTGCCTAATTATCATGGTACTGAAGCTGTCATAAAAAGCCTATTGTGGTCGCATGGAAGCAAGTCTCTTCATAAAACCTCCAAGAGATTGACATTTACTAAGTCGGGAACTTGCGCCAGGATTTTCTATCACAGCGGCAGAGAGCAAAAAAGACGGGTATAATGTGGGAGAGGAGGCTGTAGTCTGCGATGCATTCGTCTCGTCCGTATCTGGGTTGCAGAATAACAAGTGAATGATTTATGAACGTGAGCACTTTCCCACAGCGGCTGAGGATTTGAAGTGGACGTGAAATGACAACAGGCTCAGGCAGATTGTTGTATTTACTCAGCAGGAATTCAGAGTGTAAACTGAAGATGGCCTGTTGTAATGACAGGTTTGCTGTTGTCGTGCATTTCTTCATAGCATGGATATTATAAACCTTGTAATCACAATCACTTACTAAGTATAGTAACTGCGCAGGATTTGTCTTGGTGACAACGCACACCAATAGTCTAGATGCATCTGTGAATACAAACTACAGCCCATCAAATATTCCCTTCTTAAGTCATTTAACTGGAAGGTCATTGCAACTAAGAAACTAAATAATGTCAGATACTAATGACACGGCTGTAACTTCTATCTGTCTAGAAACTGATTCAGGCCAAACTTCCCTACCAGTCTTCATGGAACTTTCTGCTGCTAGACGGACTTAAAAACAGGGTTCACAAGCACCCGAATGTACCTCAGCTACTTTCCATGGGCATTGAACAAATCTTTAATTGGATGTTGCTGACTTCCTTATTTCAGCAAAATAGACACAACAAAGACAATCATTCTTTAGTGCAAAAGAAGACAATGCTCAACTCAAACCAAGTCAGAAGTCTTGGTGTAATCCTGGACATGGTATCAAGCAAATACCAGTTTACTTTAATCTTAAAAAACCTGGATTCTTGTCCAGGCATGACTTTAAAATGTTTACTACTGCTTGTCTATAAATCTTTCAGTAGCTTAGGTCATGTAGTTACATTTGATTTATGTGTTTTGAATTTGTTCCTTGAGTCTTTTAATTTGTGTCTTACATGTATTCTAAAAGCACTTTGAATTGTCTTTGTGTTTGACATGTCCTTTATAAATAAACTTGCTTTGCCAAGCATATAAATAAATGTTCATTTTGCACCTGCCTATCACAGATTAGTGGCTCAGCCTATAGCCTTCTTAATACCCCGTGTCTGACTGGTGTCACACAGCAAGTGATGCATTTTACATTAAATAAAAGAACTAGGTTAGCATGAGCAGCAATACCCACCAACGCTGAAAAGTAAGTGCCACACACAAAAGTTCAGTGTTAAGTCAATATAAAATTCAAGGGAACGGTGCTGCCCACAGTGTTTGACTGACAGGTGAGCTGCGGGAAATGCATAGCAGAAACACATGCATGAGTAAAGAATGTCACAAAGATTAATTGTTTTAGATACACTGCAGATGTACAGTCCAAGACACGTCATGCCAATAGACCATCTCCGGTTTTGAAGCTTGACTTGTTCAAATTGAAAGCATATTGAGCCAGAGCAGGGCGTGAGACGCCGCAGCCCTGTGGCCGTTAATAATGAGCATGACACGCGAGGTGCTGGCTTAGACGTTTCGACAAACAGGTTTGTGACCCCCGAAAACAATTAGAGGCTATTGTCGTGACCTTTAGATGGTAACCAGCCTGGAACCTGGGATTGAAAATAATGAGTCTGGCTGCAGTCGTTACCTGTAGGGGAGTGTGGGCTGTTTGTGTATTGCTGTCAGAGAGCAATTGGATTACAAACACACTCAATGTGGTTCACATTTTGTATGTTTTGTGTTTGTGCTGTCAAAAAGTTGCATTGAAAGTCCATACAGAATTGTTATGTATGAGATGTTCAATGTTTCCTGTACAGCGGCCGTCACATGCATGTGTGTGTGTGCAAATTTGAGTCAGTACAGTGTATATTTCCTCAATTTACAGCATGTTAAGTCTCTCTTACTTGGCTAATGTCAGCTACACTCACTGGCAGGAAGAAGTGCGCATTCGAGCAGGCAACTGTCTGGAGATTTGGACAAACATTTATTCTTATGCAGACGTCCAAGCCTCCTCTCGTTCTGGCTCTCGTCTTCCTCTGCCTTTCTATCATCCCATTTCAAATTCAATCAGTTCGACATGCGTGGCCGTGTGAAAGTTAAGGACAATGTTGCCAATGTATCAGTCTAAAAAAAAAAAATCAACATTTCTCTCTCACACAGTCTCTCAGCCCCTTTATCTCTCTCCTGGTTGAGTGTTTACAGTGTGTTTGCCATCCACAGAGCGGGCTAGTAGCGCTTTGTTGTGCCTCTCTGGTCCCCGTCCTCATTTGCTTTTGACAACACTGATAATCCCCCAATAAGATCCCCCATTCAAACCACCCCCTCCACACACACACACACACACACACACACACACACACACACACACACACACTAACAAACATTTCCAGATGCTCAGAAGCACATTCACATACACAAAACCCTGCACACAAATACAATCATGCATAGATACACACACAGAGACGCACACATATACTAGGTGCAAACCATTGCCATGGCAACTCCAATCACCAAAGGCTCCCTTTCCCCTATTTCAGCAGAGATATGACAGTTTCTCTCTCCTTCTTCTTGCCCTCCTTTCTTTAGGATTTTTTATTCTCTTTCCTCCCTCTTCTTCCTTTTTCTTTCCCTGTCTTTCCCTTTTTTTTATCATCCACCTCCATTTTTCTTATTCCAGGTCCCTTCTCATTCACACCCAGTGATACAAATTATCACCATAAGTCAAAAACCAATATATATTCTTTTCTGGTTTGTTTTCTGCTGTAATGCAGGAGTTTAGAGGTCGTCTTAAGTCATAGACCTGCAAATAACGTTGCTATTTTTATTAACCTTTACCTAACCTTAGTATTTCAAGGAGAAGGGGACAAAGTAGCTAATGCAGCCTTGCAACCTTGACAAAGTTTATAATGTTCAACTGACTGTTTTAAAGAGGTTCAAACTCTGGCAATTCAGTTAGGGAAGATGTATTCCCCTTTTATTAACGATTTCCTTCTCTGCAGGATGCAGCTTTTCCAGCAGTTGAGATATCTCTCAGCTCACTGGCTCATGAGGTCCCATCGCCTCCGAGTATGCCACCTGCAGTGGACTGTTCTTCTGAAGCACAGACAATGGAGGAAAAAATACCCACATCTGTCCAACATCGAGTTTCCTTCTCTGGACGATGAAGCTCCCTGTTGGATGTCCCAAGCTCTCAGTGTAATGGCTCATGAGATCCCACTCAGTGTATTCCAAAATACAGGGATGTGATAAACTGTGTACATCACACACGTCTATCTGCCGTTTGTGTTTGATGGGCTATGCAGCCAAATGATTGACAGATTTTTCACTTTTTATTGAGAGCTCTTTGCTTGTTGGCTGGTGACTCGGGGCGATTTTGACACAGTTTGACAAAATGCAGGAGATGTATCTGCACAGGGGAAATGATACTTAATGGGGAGACAAGGGTGGAGGGAGTGGAGTTAGGGTGTTTACCATATATCAATCAAAATGATTGTCAGTGTTGTTTTGCAAATAGAAAATAGGCTACATTATTAAATTATTGCAAACTTACAATATAGAGCAGATATAGATTCTTTATCCTGGCTGAAGTTATTAATGATAGGTAAAATTATAATGAGGTTCAATACATTTAAAACTGGTGTTAAGACACGTCGTCACACCCTGTTTTACAACGATTAAGTTGGATATACTGCGATGAAGCAAGGTTGGCCTTTACTGCAACTCCCCTCTCCTCCATCACCCTTGACCTCCTACCCCCCATTCACTCCCTCCATACCATCCCCTCCCCCCTTCCCTGATTAGCTGTTGAAAGGAACATTTAGGGTCTATTCACATCAAAGACCCCTCAGACACTTAATGGTGCCATTGTTGTTTCCTTTCAAAAGAAACAGAGGTGAGAGGCGGAGAAAGAGAAAGAAAGGGAAAGGAAGATAATGTTCTTTTATTTTTTTACATAACCGCCCCTTTTACTATCACTGTCTCTTTCACACACACACACACACAAGAGATAAAAGTTAAGTCATATCATAGTCAATCACAGTTTTTAAAACTGTTAAAATATTCTGTTAATTAGGTGAAACGTCCTCTGTTTCCAAATCAAATCAACTTTTTCTAAGAACTTTCCACACTCGAGTGACATTAAAGATGGCCGCTGGGTTAGCAGCTACTGAACCACATCTGACTCTCAACTGGGCTTGTTACTATAAAACCACACACTCTTCACTTACAGATGGTGTACACACACACATATACACACACACAGACAGAGCTGGTGAAGCCCAGCCAAACCAACAGTGTTGCTTCCAACTCACAACTCTGATCCAGAATTAATCTCAAGAGTGTCCAAAGAGAACACAGACACACATCAGACTCTTCTCACAGGATTTAAAGTGTATACTTAGCAGCTTTTCACTAATGAGAATGTTAATAGGCAACTGCCGGAGCATCACAGCAATCAGACAGGAAGTGTTTAGGGAAGACGGATGACTTACAGCTCTTTTCATGAGGAAAATACACATTTAACATTCCTTTTTTTAAATTTTTAATGAACTGATTGTCTTGAATTGTCTCGAACTGAGCTGCATGACGGCCAAATGAGGCAAAGCAGCTGACTGAGAGGTGTTTCCCATCAACAATGAATCAGGCAAAGCTTTTGTCAGTGTTTCATTCAGAAAACCAGAATGACCCTGAAAAAGGCGACGAGCCATTAAAATACACCTGTTAGAGGAGCAGCAGTAAATGCAGTAAATCCCAGTGATGGGAATAAAGGCCTATAAAGCATTCAGCCTTGACTAACAGAAAATCAAACTCAACATTTCAACAGAAGTCTCCCCTTCCCTCAAGAAGTCTGCTTTAAAGATCATCTAACTGAATATTAGGTTAGCCAATCAGTGAGAGCTGCCCGAGGAGACTCAATAAATTAATAATTCATTGATAATTCATTAAGAAATAAATACAATTATTGTAAGACTTTTGACCTCGGGGTAGATTCCCATTATGTCAACTTTGCACCACAGGAGTTTTATTTTAATGTCTCCCTCACCAGATTTAGCCCACATCATTAAGCTGTATTTACATGACATACAAGTACTGTATGTATAATATATAATATGGTACTAACAATAACCCCACAAAAACACAGTGAACCAGAACATTTCAGTGAATGTTCACCTAAAGTTTGGTGAAATTACATCAGTTATGATCATAAAAGCTTAACAAGTTAGTTCAAACAATATTAGTCTATGTGAGCTAAAACAAAACCAATCTCTTTAGGTTGTTTTATGTTTTTCTACTCTTATTCAGTGTTTACTAGTCAGTCATGTGGCTTTCAGGGTGAAAAAGACCAATACATTAAAACCCCATTAGACCAATTTACAAAAACATTAGATTAGATTAATGAATAATATCAGTGCTGTCCTTATCCTTTACTTATTTATACATCATCTAAAGAAAAAATGAAAGTTAGAAAGTAGAGCTCTCTCAATTATATTTTATAATTAAAGGCTGTAGAGACATAATATTATGGCAGACAAGGATTCTGTTAATCTGGTTATAAAAGAACTTAAAGCTTTTTTTTTATTACTTAACAAAGCCCCACTTTAGAAATACAGGTCAGACTTTTTTTGGACACTTTCTTTCTGCCAATTCAAGCAAAAGAAAAAGGAATAACACTATAAAATCAAGAATAAAAAAGAGGATTTGAGTTTTTTAAATGTATATTAATAAGCACCAATTACTTCTGTATGAGTTCACTGAGCAACCCCCTCAGTAAGAACAGAGGAGGCAAAGGAAAAAGCCTTTTATTTTGAACATTTTCCCTTAAAAAACAAAACTGACTTTCCAGCAGTGGGCTATATATTCATGTAAAATGCTTCAGACAGAAATTTAAAACACACAACACCAAGGCTTATCTAGGTCAGATGGTTTGGCAGTGACAGCATTCACATGTTTCATTCATCATTATGGTGGTAAACCGTTGCCTCGCTGTAATTAACATGGTATTAAACCTTAACCATGTATCCGCAGTGAGCACAAGAGGTCGCCTCGTTCAGGCAGAAGCACCAGGCCAGGTTTGGCTGGAAATCTCTTACTCCTTCTATCCAGTCTGCTGGTGTCACACTTGTAAGAGATATGATGATATTTCCTGGTATGTTGCAGACTTATACTCCACAGAGTTGGTGTAATGGAATTAATCCTGACGTGGGTGGTGAATTAAAAAAGTTTAAAGTTGGCAAAAACAAAATGGCATCTCCCTATGCCAACTGTAAATTATAAAACCTATCATTTCCCCTTTGAAGATCAAAATCAATTTTTCCTCAAAGGTGCGATGAGTGCTACTGTGAAGGTAAGATCATTTCATTTGACTGGTTTGTTTTTGGCATATATTCTGTTTGTTGCTGTGGTTTCATTAGTCCACTGTTTGCTAAGTAGTGACAATGCAATTTAAATACAGGCTGCAGTATGTTTTAGCACCTGGCTGAGTGTGTGCTGCAATGACAAAACACTCAACAGAGCCCTGCTGATGACCTGAAATCTTAATGTATCAATTAAAATGTGCTACGAAAGCTTAAAGCTGCAATAACAGACTTTGACACAACACTGACATATTATCATCTTTTTAAGTTTGTTACAGTTGTAATAACACATCCAGCAGTCAGGGAGCAACATTAGCATTCAGCTTGTAGTCCAGTATTCACTCTCCTCTTCAGCTCTGTGTTTTGGTCTTTCCTGAGTGATACTATCAGTCTCCTGAGCTGCTACATCCTCCACTATGTACTGAGTGAATGACTTAGTTAGCATAACTAACTGAGACTGTACCTCTAACTGGTAATTAATAAAACATTATATTGTGTTGATTTTGAGCTGCAGCTTCCTGTTTTCTGAACTAACATCCTGATTATGAAATCCCCAGAGCAGAACCACTACTGGCAGGAGTGTGTGTTTTGTGATGTGTAGTGAAGTGAGGCTCATTGATTAAACATGCTATTGCCATACACTGCCCCCGGACTAGCAAAGAAAAGGGGAAAATAGGTATCAACAATGTTGAAGGTAAACGTTTCTTTATTAAAACCTGTCCCATGTTGGAGGACATATCTTCGTTGTGTTTATGAAGGTGTGAGATGACCTATCCGCCCTTCCCTGATAAACATGTTTGTTGTGTTTGCCCTATCAGTCATAAATCATCATCCATCTTTTCTTTGGTTGTGCTTGGCTTCACCTGAGGTCAGGGCGTGTTTGACGGCACCGTGCTATCTCCATCTTATCGCTATCTAAATTACAACCAGCATGGGCCACATTCGGAGATCTCTGAGAGCATACCAAACATACCCGTGTCACCCTCTCTCCGCCGCAGTTGCAGTGAGGGCTGAGACTCAGCCAAGCTTGATAAACACTGACAGTTGAGGCGAGGTATTTCCATGACTGACGGTTATTGACTCTGCGATATGGTGATTTGTTTCTGCGCTACGGCACAATTGATTAGCCATAAGGAAACTCAGGAGACGTTATTGGATTACTATTCAGAAAGATTGAGTGTCAGTCTCCATCGGATTCCATATCTCATCCATCTCTTTCTCTCTCTGTCTTTCTCTCTTCAGAATATATTAGTCATTTTCAATAATAGCAGGCTGATATGGAGGCGTCTCCTGTCCTCCATTTGATATTCTATATCCATGGCTAAATGATGGATCCATGGGCTTGTCTTGTTCACCCGTCGGCCTATTCCTTCTTTCTCCGTCTTTGTCTGTCATTTCTTCCTGTCTGTCTGCCGGCTGGTTTGACTCTCTCACTCTGTATGCGCTGCAATTAAGGGAGCACTCCACCGATTTCACAAGAACATCAGTTTACTCTTGAGAAGTATTACTTGGCTCGTGAAAACAGTTGTATGGTGTCTCCTGAGGCGGAGGGAGATTCCTGAAGTCTGAGAAAATGACCCCTGGTAATGTCATGAGGGTTACGCGGCTCAGGCTTAAACATTTTAATCCTGTGGAATCCTGTGTTACAAACTGAGGGAGTGGAGTCTAAAAGAAAAGTCTAATATAAGCGGTACTGAGTTGAGATCCAGTGGTTTGTGGACCATGAACTAAGACAAAACATGTCCTCTAACTTTATGGAAGTGCAATACTAAAGTGTCACCTTTTACTGGCCTAGTAGTCAGATGAGACCTGCTCATCTGTGTGGTGGGCTACCATTTGGGTTGCCATTGTTGACTTATATTCAAACACAAGTATTTCCTATACACTTCAATCTAGATACACCCTTTGGGCATGAGTTACATTTGGCTTGGTTTCAATAACTGTTTCCAGTACTATCAGTATCACTCTTGGTGAATTTACCAGATTAGTGACTGAATATTCATTGAAAATGTTCAAAACATTGTCAGAAAAATCATACAGCTATAATAACACCAACACATATACAATAGAATAACTAACAAACAACAGTTTATCATTAGAAAATGCATATTGCATGGCAATATTCTGCTTCTTTTTGATTTTTTTAATATAATATAAATGTGATTCTGTCCAACAGTGTGGGATAAGATGATGTTCCCGACCTCAAAGATACTCAAGGGGGGAAAAGGAGGAATCTGTATGTTAAAAGGGGTTAAATGCCAGTTTTTGCATATGGTTCTACAAATGCCAGTGTCTCTATATCTCTTTTGCCCCTATTTCCCACTCCATCGATTCTCAAGGAGACAAAGATATGGTCCATATTGCATCCACTGGTGCATATCAAGGTCAATCAGTGGCAAAGGGATGCACAATGAAGCAAATGTCATTTAAACCTGTGTGTGTGTGTGTGAGTCTGTGTGTGTGTGTGTGTGTGTGTGTGTGTGTGTGTGTGTGTGTGTGTGTGTGTGCGTGAGGTGACACGGGGCATTCACTTACATGACTGACACACAGATGTTACCTTTGTGGTCAGTAGGCTGTAAGTCAATTAGGTTTTGCTAATGGGGCAGAGTGCTTAGCTGTCTCCAACATGCACACGAACACACACACACACGATATTGATAAGATTACCATGGTAATGTGAATGTACCAGGGTTAAACCACATTAAGGGAGCCGCCTTTCTCAAAGATTTTTTCTTTTTTTTTAAATTGTCAGCCATCTTATCCTAAGTGCCCTCTTCTGCCACTCTCTCTGCCTCTTTCTGTTAATGGGACTTTTCTTCTTTTGTTTGCCCTCCGCTCTCTTTCTACATCTTCTTACCCCACAGCAGATGCACAGCAAATCTCCTCTGTTGCTCTTTACATCTCAAACTTCCTCAACCCATCTGTCTCCCCATTTCTGTCTCTTTCTGTCTTTATCTTTCTCTATTAAATTGAATAGCTCAGTGGCACAATTCTTCTGCCAAGACACGGCTTGTTATGGGCATAAAATGGTAACATGATTGTGATCAAATAATTGAAGAATAAAACTGGTGATATTCCACATTTCCTTATTGTCAACAGATATCATGAAAATAAATTGTGCCATAGAATTCCATTGTTGTCTATAAACTATTAAAACTCATCAACAAGCTACACTGTTGCACTGGGTAACAAAGTCCTTCATTCAAATTAATACTGTAGTTTATTTTGAGTCAATTCCACATACATTATGCTGCCCTGCTGCTGTAAATACTAGGGTAGAAGTCACTATTAATCCGCAGCTGAAAATAGTCCCCAATATATGCACTAATTACTCCTGTTTAAGTAACATTTGCTACAGTGGCCAGCTGTTTTAGAAAATGATTAATGATTAATACTATTTTTATTCAAGTATATATTTGTGACTCGTTTTTTAAAGATTTACACTTCAGTAGGAACCAGTGGGTTTGGGACAGAGCCACAGACAGGGTAAGGAAATTAAAAAGTATGGAGAGAGAGAGAGACTGATGCATTCTTGGTTTTGGCACAACCCTTCATGGAATTTGTTGACAATAAAGAAAGTATAGAATTATGCCAGTTTAATCCTTTTAAGGAAATTACATCCTACAGAAAAGTTGTACATTTAGCCTTTGCACTGTATAAATCTGTATATTATATGAAGCCCATGGATGATGTAATATTACAGCATGTCTTTAGTCACAGTTACAGCATGCATACATAATGTTTAAGTGCCTGACTTCATACGATAAAGACATGATTCTTCTTATTCTGCCTCACATTGTGGTAGCAGTACACAAAACTGGAGCTCCTAGCCATGCAGCACTTTTATCTTCCCCCAACAACAAAAACTCTCTCTCTCATTAGCATGCACTTGTCCTCCAGTGTTTTCTCTCCCTGGTTTGTCAAGCGCTGATCTTTTCCTTCAGAGGCCAAGTGATAAAGGCCCTGCAGAGTAAACAAGGCATGGAGAATGGCCTCTTGTCTTTTTATTATTGCCTCCTAATGCAGCACTCATTCCTGCAGTGATGGAGCGGGGTTGAAACCAACAAACATCATGTGAAGGGAGGGGGGGGTACTACACACTCCTATACACACATTTGCAAACAGGTCAAAAGGTATACACTAAAATATACAAATTTACAAAAACACCCAAGTAGATTTCTCTCACTTGGCAACAGAGATAAGGTATAAAAAGATTAGCTGTAACATCCGCAGTGTGAGTTTTTATGCAGTTGTATTTCCATTGTTCATTGAAAAGTGCTCAACATGTCAGGTATTGTATTGCTGTCTGGAAAATGTGTGCAGTAAGCCCCTCTCTCTGTGTGTGTCTCACTCTCTGGTCTCCATACTAAAAGCAGGGGAGGGGGTTTTGGAGGGAACAGGGTGGCGAAGGTCACTTTGATGTGACTATAAAGACACACAGCAGGCCAGTGGAAAGAGATGAAAGAGACAGAACAGAAGTAAAATAGATCCTGGTAGAAAAGCAAAGGAAGAGGAGATTTATCCCCCCCCCCGGCCACGATGCGGCGGCTCTGGGTGCGGTGTGGGGGGCCGGGGG
>JAVQJL010088877.1:0-17721 GCA_036024295.1 Nannoperca obscura | reverse complement strand
ATGGACCCCCCCCCCCCCCATACACACACACACACTCCCCCCCTCTGAATACCTCAGTTTAACCTCCATCCATGACATGCAGTGCTTACCAGAGCATTCATCATGACACAACAGTCTGACTTCCTGTCTCCGTGCTGACGGCAAGCTGTTAACTTAATGAGATGCATGCTAGCACTGAAGGTTTTTGGGAGACAGATTGGGCCTCCTGCTAACCGGGTCCACCGTGGTCGGACCTCACCCTGGCAGCCCTGCAGGCGAACTGTTTGAGCAACCTGACCCTCTTTGCATAATTTAACTCTTTCAGTTAGCAGCTGTATCCTTCGCAGGGCAAAACACAGGTTTAATCATACAGGGTTCAGTGAAGGAATGTGTAATAATAAGGTTGATTAAGGCTGATCAGAATATTGTGTATATAGTGTATACAATGGTGTATATTTTACAGTACTGGTTCTTAAATTGGTGCCTGCGGAGCCGTATAGGAGGCCTTGATGTGGCTCCAAGGACCCTAAGCAACACATCTACTGTAATTAATTTCATTTTACCCCCTAAATTATCCTAAAATAACATAAGTTTTACCACAGCATATATGAAGTTAATAATAACGAAGGCGGATTTAACACTCAAAAGTTCTTGCCATTTTTTGAACAAAGTCCCTGATTTCTGAAAAAAGTTACAACAAAAATTACAACTTTTTTTAGCAGATTTTATCAGCTGCAGTGTCGCTAGCTAGCTAATTAAGCTAACATTAGCTGTATGAGTTGGTTCGTCTTGAGAACCTTGACCTGTGTCTTGTGTATATTTTTACACAGTAAAAACAAAGAACTAGTTGAAAATCCATGTAAAGGACACATTAACTACTTCTGTCCTTAGCTAGTTAGCTGGGCTTGCTAACATTTGCAGTTTACATTAGAGCACACTGTTAAATTCCCCTTTATGGGAGGGGTTTAGTGAATGGCCAATGACAGAATGTATAAAAATAACTGTTATCCTACTCTTAATCATAGAACTAATTAAACAATAGAAAATAGTTTTGGAACTTAAGTAGGCTATATCAAACCTCTGGGGCCCTAAAGCTGCCATGCAGTGGAAGTCAGAAATGGGGAAATCCAAGCTGGTTTGTTTGTAATTATAACCTAATGCAAAAGCTACTACATCTGTGTTATTTGGGAATGTTAGCTATCATGTCATCATAGAAGACCAAGAGCTGAAAAGCACAGGTTTACATTTCCAATGTAAATGTTTAGCCATTTATTAGCCTACACAGGTGTTTTCATAGAGCTATGCAATACTGAAAATCAAATTTCAGCTTTAAAGTATGATGTATTATAGTGTATAATGTCATCGTAACATGAGAGACAACTCCCTGCAGCTGAGAAAACTTAGTGTTGAATAGAAATAAATGAGAATCTTGCCTCTGTTTCCCAGAAGCTTGACGTGGGCCATTTTATGACTTTGTTCCTAATTTCTAGATGGGATTTTCTGACTTAACATCATGTTATGCTACACAATCTAAGACATAACTCCTTTATCTTGATCATGCTGATAAGAAATTGCATGTAAACAGTGATCTCTTGTTGAATTTAGAAGATCTTTTTTTACGACAGTGCTGTTCTCAAAGTGAACAGTAATTATCCTTGTACATTTTGGCTCACGTTTCACATTTTTCTATCAATTAACTCCGTTGCTAACACACTGCATATTAAGCAGTTTCTGCAAATTGTCTTTATTTTTTCTCTGCGATCTAACCCAAACAGGAGATTCCATTTATTTTCTTTCAGGGAGAGTGTATTCTCTGGGATATTCTCTGGCATAGGGATTGTTTGGAAAGGAGTTTCATTTTGCACCCCCCCCCCCTCCTCTTTCTCCTCCTAGTTTGAGAAGTGTCCACTGGTGTGAGACCATGTCTGATTATTGCTGCTGTGATTCTTTGACAGGTTTAGCAGCAGTGGCGATAAGCAGAGATAGTTTTATCATAAGAACATTGCAGTTCACAGTGATAGTATCTCTCCCTGTCTTACTGCTCTGTGTACAGTATTGAGACACTTGTATTTTAGACTTTGCAACTGTTTTGTCTTTATGGTTGTGCTGAAAACAGCTAGGATGACCATCTCAGGGTTGTGAACATTTATCACACTTAATTCCTCATTGAGATAAGAGCTGTTTCTACAACCATAAATGCTGGCGATAAAGATAAAAGATCACATTTTATAGTGATTTCTATAAGGAGATTCTCACCTTATTGAGTCATTCTTTGTGAACTTGCAAAAAAAAGGTTTGCATCTTGTATTTTTTTGCAATCTCCAAGCAGAAATTTCCTCGGTTCATGCCGGGACATGCATAGGAAAAATGAAATAACTTTTTCATTTGTTTCAGATCAATGGATAATGGATGTCATTAACCTACAAATGTGTTATATCACAGAGCAATCGCTAGCAGCTACACAAACAACTGGGAAAACAGTGGTGGAGTAGGTGTTTATTGCGGCGCTATTTATTTTACAATGCAGTTTTGTTTTAGGAGTTGGAAGTCTGAAAGAGGTTTTGGAGGGGGTAGATTAACATCGATGTTCTATAATAACACAGCTCTCATCTCAAGGCAAATATTTTCACTGACAATAGACATGAGTATATGATTAAACCACAATTAGATTCATTTGACCCTCTGATTGAGCAAGGCCTCAGCCTAAGGTGGGACGCCACGCAGAGGACATCGTACGCACTCGTACACCCCTCCTCCCAGCTTGTTGCAAAGCCTGTGTGAACCCTGCAAGCTCCCTCCTCGCTGCTCTTTTGATAATTATGAATTATTACAGGCCGGGGTTTTGTTAGTAACTCTAATTTTGCTGATCATAATTGATCACAGGTGTGGCGTGGGGAGTGTTTTTGAAGTTCTCTTCTCTCTCTCTCTTTTTTCCATCTTCTTCTTTGCTTTAGCAGTGAACCGAGGTCGTCTCCCAGGCAAGCCTCTGTTGGAGAACTTCCCTTTTTCTTAATTCCAGGCGTTCCTTCTGTGTCTTAGACGAGTTGATGTCCTTTCATCCTCCTCGGTGGAAAGGAGGACACCGCTAGCGCTCGCTGTCAGTCCAGCTGGGATGTGGCGCAACTCGCTACATTCCTCTTGTTGCTCTGGTCACTCAGGGTGTGTGTGTGTGTGTGTGTGTATGTGTGTGTGCTTCACCTCTGCAGAGCCTCCACAGAATCCTCACAGCCAAACCATTTTGGGAATGGCTGGAGAGGAGGGGATATTGGATTAGAAAAAGGCAAAGGATATAAATCTCTCACTGAGGCTCTCCAGTCTATCTCTCATCCAGAGGATTTATGATGTTTAACAGAGTCAAATAATAAAGAAGAGGGGAAAAAAAACGTATGAAATTGTGCTTTTTTCTGAATCTCTGTGTTCATTTTAGTCCAGCGCCTCACAGATCTGTTTCTTGATTGATTGTGAAGCCTACAGTACGATTTGTGCATGCTGTTTTTTCCAGATGATCTTCGTGTTGCCTTGAAACACACTAAAAGCAGGTGAGGAGGGGAGGGGAGGGGGGCTTAATTGATAAACCCCCAGTTAGATAAATGTGTGTCCGCTCTGGGTGGTGAACGATGAGGTAACCGGCTCCTCCCTGGAACACATTTCGACCAATTTATGTACAGCTAAATCAGTGGTAAGTATTTCCAGTTTACCGTTTAATTGCAGTCAGCTGGAACATGTTGCATTTTGACACGGCAGAGCAGGAGTCACACACACACACACACACACACACACACACACACATTGAGAGGACATTCTGCGGGCAGCGTGAAGGTGCAGCAGGTGTGCTCATGCTGTAGTGTCTCGGTCCAATTCAATTCAGAGCCATGAGTCACAGGGACTCAGTCTTTCCATCAGTTCAGCTTCTTACTTCAGAGTGTGACCCTCATTCTCACCTCTGCGCAAATCTGATGTGACACACCAAATATTTTTTTGTTTTTATGTGTGTGTGTGTGGCAGTGGTAAGCAAGATACGGGATTTCAAAAATTCAAGCACTTTTGCGACAGTCAAATTTAATGCGAGCTGTGGTCGTGATTGGTTAAAGGGGAGCTTTGCCCCTGGACCCCACAATGAGGTATCTATTTCAGCAACTACCAATAAATGTTCTTTTAATTAGCCACATTTATCTTTTTTCCCCCCCATGTTTTGACAGAAACTCTTACATAAACATGCATCAACAAAAGGGAAAAAGAGCAACACAATTCATGGTCATTTTTATGTTTGACAGCTCCACTTACAATAACAACTCTGACCCTGGTCCAGTATGTTTTGGTCGGTTATAGCTTTCAGTTTAATCGAGCTTTTGCAGCACCTGCAGGGGGGAGAAGGTGGATTGGGGAAGGCAAATTTAGCTTTTGCCAATAATGTGCACATCATTATCGGAGTTGCGCTTTGTTTAGTTTTTTTCCCCTACTAAATGTTACATAAGACTTCCCACAGTCTGAAGTGGATTTGGATGGTAAGGTTCTGTTTTTATTTGATCCAGTTGTAATCTTTCTAACTGCCTCCATCTAAATCAATATGGTATGCAGCTGTAGGCAAATTATTTTGTTGACAATGGTTGCTTGTACGTTTGTCAGCGAGATCATTCATTGTGTGTGTGTGTTTTGTCTGTGTGGTAATCTGGCTAGTGTTTACAGCAGGCTGCTCTGCGGTCAGACAGCTGATCTTGGCCAGGAGAGAGCTAGCCTACAGGGACAGGCCTGCGTTTGGTGTGGTGTGGGCGAACTCAGAGCGGCACAACATTAAAATTCTTGCTCGAACATAACGTTTTTGTCCCGTGAAGCGAGAGGGGAGGGTGAATGAGCGAGAGAGTGAGAGAGAGGAGAGGAGTGGAGGGGTGGGGAGGTGGGGGCAGATGTGATGAAACCGTTGCTCGTTGCACCGCAGCCCTCAGCTTTGTCGCCCCCACAGCAATTGTCGCGCCACTTGCCTGTTCTCCATTATGCCACATTTCCATGTAGTTTCCTGTCAGATATAAAAGGCTGGTGTGAGTTTTACGGAACCGAAAACCACGTGTGGACATTTTCCCCACCTGGCCCAAGCTTAAACAGTCAGCGAGGCGGAATGTGAAAATGTACACTGAGGCGGGAGGAGATGATGTGTTACACCAAAGTGTTTCACAACAAACAGCTCTCACAGCCATCAGACTGTTCGCTGCAGGGCTGTTTGGGCTTCTTTACAATGTACAGGTGCTGAGGAGAGGAAAAAGACGGGCGGGGAGGTGAGGAGGAGGGCCTGTAGTGCCACAGACCAGGTCTGCATGCTTGGCCCTGATGGCGTAATGGGAACTGCCAGCTGTGGGCTTAATTGCAATACACAGTGGTGAAGGAGATTGGTCCTGTTTTTCTTCTGGGACACACAGTTTAACCGATGTGTAGAGTCCAATGTTTTTAAGCTAGATGAAGGGCATCGCTGAAAGTTCTGCATCAGTGGGAGGAGGGAAACAACCTGCCTTAGCTTATTCATCACATGGAGCAATAACATACAGCCAGCCATAAGCTAAAATAAATCCACCATCATTTTCCTACCTTTCTGTGTAAATGTGTCCTAAATTGGTTCAGGCTGACTTACATGATATAAGGAACAAATATTGAAGGGAGCAATATCATACGCATGAATGTATTTCAGGGATTTTATATTTTTTCAAGTTTACCTGGAGTGAGACACAAACCAATGGTGCTATGTATACACATGTTGAGATAAATAAATGTTGAGAAATAAATAGTATTGATAATGTCACTAAGTTTACCATAAACAAACTAATTGGATTATATCTCACCCACGGCAGCAGTTTAAGTCTCAGGAAATGGATCCGCGGGTCCAAACAGTGTGAAATTAATAGGATTTTGTATGTACTTGTGAAATGTTTGTTGTGAAAATGTGTTAATGTAAGACTAATGAGTGCACTGTTTCTCAGCAGCAGAGAGGGTGTACTTTCCTGCCAGTGAGTGACATGCGGTGGATGGTAAGGTTTCGGACCGCCTATTCAGTTCAATAAGAATTGCTCGCCTGGTGCATACGACAAAACAGGTTTCTAGCTTCTGGGTTTACTTTCGGGTAATGTGGCCCACTGAATATGTACAATAGTGTTTCTCATGCTGGCCCCGCAAGTTTGAATTCTGCCCATAGACTTTACATTGGGATTTTTAAATCCCTTTACTTTTTCTAATTGAACTTGTTTGCAGTTCAAGGTGTCTTGTCCACAGTTTTACAGACGTCGCTTTTACAATTGTGATCAATGGGGAAAATGCTTTTGGGCCGTTGGGGAGTCTTTTGCTGCAATGCTGTGAGTGGCCACTGAAATATTTTGAAGCAAGGCTGAGTAGCGCCGCCCTATCCAGCTCTTATTATGCATGCATCAATCCACCCCAATTTCCACCATATGCAGACTTTGGTGCCCTTTATGGCACACCACCTAACAATAAATGGGTAGTAATGAGCTGCTTGTACAGACGACCTATATGACTGTATTTTAAGGGTGATCCTTGATCCCTCCTTCACTACCACCATCAGAAACAAAAACTCCATGTGTACTCAAGTAGAGAAGTATCAAAATACATATGAAATACATTTATATCGATAGATAGGATATTGGAGTAGTCTTATTATTGTTTGGGATTATAAACAATCAGTATGAGGTGATACATATGCATTTACTAGCAACACAGTCCATACCTCGGTTGATGTCCTGCTTGTGTGTTATCTTGTGACTGAATAAGCCAGCAGTGAGCGTAGCCCTTGGTGGTAATGCAGTGCTAGTGTAATGCATTGTGCTTGGCTGCCTCTTCTGAAACATTTCACTAATGGCATTAATGTTCTGAGTCTTCTGGTCCTTAGCTGTGCCAACTGAGAGAGGAGGGGGACCAGGGAGACGGAGAGAGGGGAGAAGTTGAGCAGCAGTTGAATCTAAGCAGATGGCACTTGTTTTACTTTCTGCCTGGCCATCTGGAGTTTACTTAAACTGATGACTTCACCATCAAACACTGGCCCACCAGCCAACTATGGCACTCACCACACACATATACACGCACTTACGGGATACAACAGCAGCTACATAGTGAGTGTGTTATGGTGAAGTGCTTGAGAGGTGTATGCATGTGTGTGGTTCTGTTTGGCACGTATTGCCTTGCAAATACACACAAATGTGTTTATAAGTAGGAGGCCTGTAAAAATGTCATCCCTCTGTCTCTACAGTCCTCATTCAGAGTGACATAATACTGGCCTCAAGGATGCCATAATTAATCTAAATGTCCCTTGGCATTTTCTAACTTCTCTGTCAACTACATAAAAACTTTAATCACCGCAGTCACGGAGGACTGATCCCTGTCCCAGCTCCACAGTCTCCAGGAGAAAGTCAAGAGCAATCAGTTGACTTCATTCACTTGGAAAAGCCTGTTTGTGACAGCTGCGCAAAGAGAGGTAAGCACTGTAAATGTAAAAACGCAGTGCAAAACCACCCATAAAGTCACACAGATTTTCCCTAACAAGTTCATTAAACCTGAGGGATGTTAAAAATAACCACCTCAAGTAGGTGAGGTTTTTTTTTCCAAAACACAATGATATGTGAGATGTGTTTGAAGATCCACACCAGTGTAAGTTCAGTTGATCCTTTAATTCAAAAGGCTGTGTTCAGCCTTCCTTTATTATTAATTTTAAGAACAGACCTGTATGTTTTGGGTCTTTTTAATGTGTGAATTGTATTGTTGACTCTGACACATTTGTTAACAAGCAAATGTGCATTAATTCCTGCCTTTGACTCTGCCAGGATCACATGGGTCGTAGCATGCAACTCAGGGCTCTATTTGACTGCCTTATGTCTGTTAATGTTGGTTTATTCACTCGGGAAACATCTACACATATAATTTGCTCAGTTTAAGCCAATGTGGAAGAAAACCAAACAAGTCCTTGAGACAGAGTCAGATGAAACCGCTGTCTTCCAAGGGTCGCTGCTAAATGGCTTCCCATAATAAGGCAGAGAACAAAGGATGTGTAGATTCCTCTCATAGTCTTTCTGGTGTTTTATAGATTAGCTTCAAGGCTAATGCTTAAACCCAAGCAACGAGGAATCTGTTTGTTGTGGTCATGGTCTTTTCAGGTTAAACACACAATTATTCCACATCGTTCCCTAGGTTTTTTCCATTGTGCTTCTGTTTTATCTTTTGTCCATTTTGCTGATTTGTTGATGTTTCTCTAGAAATAATAATAATTAAAAAAACAGAGAGTTGCAGTCAAGGACGACTCAAGACAGGTGTAAGGCATGTAGATGAGAGGAACTGTTTTTGGGAAGTTTGACCAACACATCTCATTACGACACCTTTTATTAACTTGTTACTCGGCAAGGATGTTGTTAATTTGACATTCTTTGACAACTAATTGCCATAGAAACACTTTACATGTCACATCGCAGAAATAATCTAACAAACAAACTGCGGTATTTTGTTTGGTCACAGATGTCACAACAAATGTAAAACCTTTAATGATGTAAAAATAATGAAATCTAAGGTCCACTTACTGGTTAAAGTAAGTAAACCCTCTGCTTAAGATTATTTTATTATATATATTGTTCCAAATGGTCAAAAATAAGTACCATTAAAGGAACCCTGTGGAGTTTTTGACCACTAGTGGAGGAAGGTTTTAATAAGTTGGTCCCCATTTTGTTTGTATCGTTCACGTGCACAAGTATGCACAACACACACACATTCCTACTGCCAGTTTCATGCTTTGCACAGAGCGACAGTTGGTGTCAGTAACATGCAAAGAACCGTAGCAATGCACCAGCAAAGACAGTGAAGAAGACAACAGCAAATTAACATGAATATTAAACAATGCATGATTTAAAATATTCAAAAAGGGTACCCATAATCTGTAAAGCTGTTGTTATGTTGACAATGGTGAAATCCGTTATTGTGAAAGTCATTGCCTTTCTATTCTGCATTGCACATCCCCGAGATCACATGGCATCTGTGATATTCTGTTTGGTCATAGATGCCACACCAAATGTGAAACCTTTAATCAAGTTAATAACAAAATAAAATTGAACTGAAACAGCTATAATACATACAACAGAATAAAGCAGATGTTAACAGTTCATGTTAAAATGTTAAAATATATCAGGGATTATTACTTAAAAACTTCAGGATTCAGAAGTGTTTGCAGAATCCTTTGCAGAAGCTTGTAGATCAGCTGTCCAAGGAGTGTGCAAGTTTCCCCATACTGGCCCATGGTTATGATGGCAAACTGGACTGCAGTTTGCCAGAGTCGTGTTCACACTTTTCCTGCCACATTAAGAGCTGAGAGCAGAACGCCAGGGTCGACCGGGACAGGGCAGGCGTGGGCTCCTGATGTTGGATGCCCTCACTGCAGTGATGCTGGTCATTTGGCTCATCCGCAGGTTGAATGCTGGAGATCAAATGTACAGTACAGGAAAAGCACACAGCAGAGTTGATTATGGACTGGCTGGCAGCTGCAGCTGCAGCACATAAGAGGAGGTAGTTGTAGTGGACTCTGAACTGCACAGACTGTTGATTTCTGCCCAGGATGTGGGTATTAGTAGCATAATTACAAGAATTTGTAGAATTTTATATATTTGTGGTACAGTATGAGAGGATATAAATACTTTTACTGGAACTGTAGGTCAACGTGGATTAGAAATGACATTTTCGGTAAACAGATACTGTACACTGTATATTTGGTTTGGTACTCTTGTCAAACAACACACTGCCTATAGATTTCTTCTCTTTCAATAAATACCACTTAACCCCCCTCACTTGCATTTTTCTTCAGAAACTTATATGATCTCCCCCAGCATGTTTCTGGAGGAAAGGGGTTGAGGTCGCCTCAGCAAAGAAAGTGAAAAGCTTTCAAAAGCATTTCTCTTGGCCCACTCGCCCCTGAACAAAGCCTGCTGTCAACTGGTCAAGGTTTCACTTCCTAATTACCTTCTCCTGGGGCACAATGGCAAGGCCGTTGCCTAACCCGGACCACTCTAGACCCCTAGCATTCTTTCCCAGACAACTGGCCCCTCCACCGTGGACCCACAGTCTCTAAGGAAGCGCGAGACACATGGTTAAATATGGCCGCCTTGTTGTGAATTTGCATCTGAGAGGTTTGTTTACTAGGAAATGTTTATAATGATTGCAAAATGGTGACAATAATTAATGGCTTGTGTCATAAAATTGGCGTTTGCGTTCTTTTGTAACAAAATAGCATTGTGTTTAGCGATACAGTAAATCTGACCCCAATATGATTCTTTTTCATAATTCTAAATAATCAGATTTGCAGTAGATCACATTCTTGGTGCCATTTTGAAGCTCTTTTCCAGCACAAAGCTCATTCCTTAATGCGTGCACTAAAATACTTTTTAAGGCTGTCTTACCCTGGGTTAGAGGTTGTCAAAAGTTCAGACCGACCTCGCTACTGTAAAACCTTAAACCAGAATGGGAAAGGAAGAGCCAGACAAAGACGAAACAGAAATCAGAGTGATGTGAAATGCAGCCATGGCTCAGACTGATTCCTTATTGAGTAGAGTGCTGAGTGATTTTCATTGACGCTCCTTTGCCACCCAGGTCACTCCCAAGAACACCCAGACGGGAATTCCACCCCGGCTTATCTCACCGGCTCATCGACCACCACCACCACCACCACCACCATGAAGGAGGAGGAGGAGTAGAGGGGGTTTGGACTGAGTGAAGGGTCAAAAGGGTAAGAGGGGGTCTCCTCTGTGGTTAGATTAGTGGTTAGGGGAAACCTGTTGTTGGGGTAAGCAGTTTAATCTTGTTTACCAACAACTGCTCTGGGAGATAGCTGTCAGTGAAGCGTACGTAAAACCTCTTCCCAGAGGAAGCTGCAGGGGCCGGGCTGAGTCACTGAGGAGCAACAGGTTGCAAGGGAGATAACGGTCAGATGCCCAGACTATCAGTCCAACTCCTGTGTTATTTCCTACTTAAAGTCCCTCCATCTGGGAGAGGCTCGGGGGGGTAGAAGCAGTGTGAGCTAATGCTTCATTAGGTCTTTACAGCAATAAGCCAATGTTTTTCCAGTTGAGGAGCCACTTACTCACTGCTAAGATCCACTAAGCCTTCATGACTTCAGGAGTGAACAAGATGGAGTCTGAACCATTAAACTGCTTTGTAGATAGTAATCGTTGTACTGATTCAGGTTTTTTTATATTTGTACACTAATAAAACATAAAATACTAGGAATAACTGAAATGAGATGTCTAAACTCTTAAACATCTAACAAAAGTGTAAATGCATATTATACCAAAATATGCATGTATTTATGTATTCACCTCACATAATGTTGATAGGTTGTCACAGAATAAGAAAATGTGAATAACTCAATTTTGACAAAAATGTCAGATGATTCCAAGATGACGAAATGTATTGTAAGCAGTATTAGTATTAAGCCATTTTAGGTTAGCAGAACAAATTGTAAACGCAGCCCTGGTATACATGCAATTTAATTCAATTCAATTCAATTAATCAAGTTTTATTTATAAAGCGCCATATTATAACAAAGTTATCTCAGGGCACTCTATCGCAGGTCGAGACCAACTTACACACACACAAAGACCCAACGTTCCCACCATGAGCAGCACTAGGCGACAATGGCAAGGAAACTCCCTTTTAACAGGTAGAAACCTCGAGCAGAACCAGGCTCTAGGTGGGCGGCCATCTGCCTCCACCGTCTGGTTTGAAAATGGGGGGGGGGGAGCAGGAGGAAGGAGAACATACAGTAGTACAGCAGTAACAATAATAGCAACAAAGGCAATTGAGCAGGAACACAGGGGCAGCATGTGCAACCACAGATCCAGACTCTACAGCACCGGAGGCAGAAATATATGCAGATACCTGTTATACTGTTACAATACCTGTTTACACATCCAGCAGACACTGGACGACATTAGCCTTCATTTGGAGTTGTGTTTTAACCAATTAAGTCCAATAATCATCATCCTTGCAGCTCTAATTTGATCTCCAGAAATTCATGAGAGAAATATCTTTAACTGCTAAATGCCGCTAAAAGCTAAAAAAAACAGCTGCCCGCTGTAGCTGGAAACTACGTTGTGGCCTGTAAAACCAAACAAACAATGAGCTGAAAGATGCTAAAACACTGACAGGAAACTGTAAAGTTGGGTGACCATTTTCTGTGGGCTCGCCATAATAAGCAACCCCTCTCCCATTACACATAGCCATTTCATACATTGTTAATTTAAAAGTATTTATGAGAGCAGCTTTAGTGTTCAGCTAAAAGTATTCAAGCTTAATTTCCTACATGCAGATTGTTTTACCATTTATCACAATCAGTAGGAATGGCTCAGGTATCAGGTAGAAATGTGATGCTAAAACATTTGACCAGTGGGTCCTGAAAAATAAAACATTTACTGACTTACAACAAAGAAGTCCATCAAGAATATATATTGCTGAAAATAATACACTGTGCCTTATCAGGACACCAGAGAACTTGAAACAAGTATTCAGCTGGTCAGCGCCAAATGCTTTCACAGGCAATTTAAAATGAACTGTGAAATGGAAAAGCAATCTATCATTTCAACTGCTGTGAAAACTAGCATCAGGAGAACTGTAACTTACAGTCCATCAGGAGGAATATACAGTAATTGACATTTCAGACTTAGCAATCCAACAAGAACCAAACAAATACAAAACAGTCTCTTAGTAACATCAGCATATGTGAATGCTTATTGGACTGTAAGTGTAAAATAAGATATTAACATAGCAAACAAATAAAAAGATTTTAGAGAGTAGATCAGCTTTTACAGTCAATCATCAGCATCTACCTTCAACCAGTCACACATACGCAGACTTTCTTTTCTGTTTTTGTCTTTCCTTCTTTCTCTCTCTGACTAATACCTATTGTCACTCGTCAGTCCCCCATTATGAACCACCTATGTTTAGCCTCCTACAGTTTCGGTGGGCCTCATTTCTCCAGATTTCACTGTGTTTGGAGTGTTGAAAGACTTTGACCCCAACCACAACTGAGCCTAAATATATTCAAGCCAAAGTTTTTCCCACTCACAGTTTTGATTGCCTATAGATATTGTGACCTTTAGCTCAAAAGTGATTAAAAAAAAATTCCTTCCTTTAAGGAATAGTCTGACCTTTTTTTTTTCCTTTTTGAGTAGAGTTAGATAAAAAGATTGATCCCACCTTTACATCTGTATAGTGAATATGAAGCCAGCAGCTGGTATGCTCTCTTAGCATAGCATATAGAGTGGAAACAAGGGGAAGCAACTAGCCTGTCCAAAGGCAACCAAATCCACCTTGGCCGAACACTTCTGGAGTCTTGTCCTTCACCACGAGGTTGCCAGGCAACCAATTGAAACTCCAGGAAGTCACTGTGCCATGCCAAGAAATAGTCCCACACATAACCCATTTTAAAAACCACAACATGAGATTAAACAAATTAGATAAAATGTCTTATTTAGTGACGCTTTGTTACCTTTGCACAGAACCAGACTAGCTCTTTCCAGTCTTTGTGCTAAGTGAAACTAATAGTAGCTAGCTGTAGCTTCATATTTACTGTATAGCCATGTGAGGTTTCAGTCTTCTCATTTAACTCTCTGTGAGAAAGTGAATAAGGATCTTTCCCAAAATGTCAAACTATTCCTTTAACACTATTAAAAAGGGTGTATAGCAATAAACCATATAGAGACTAGACACCATCTATTATAAAAGGTATCTAGGCACCATCCAACATATATGAATTTGTTGTTGACTGATATATAATGTCCAATTTGGACTCAAATATATAAGGTGTACAGGAACAAACTTACATCCACACACTGTCATTTTTTACTTTTAGAGTTATGTTCTGTACATAACTCCTCTTTATAAAAGGTAAACACCTCTTGTAAATCTCTTCATCCATTCATCTGAGCCTTCACATACATCATATCTGGACTATAAACTTTTACGCACACAGAACTAAAAACGATCAGCTATGGCTTTTAAGGTCATACATTTTCACCCTCATTCCTTTCTTGGTACTGGTACATGGGGTCATGACCTCCATTGCAGAATGAGAGTGGACCGTGTGTGTGTGTGTGTGTGTGTGTGTGTGTGTGTGTGTGCGTGTGTGTGCGCAGTAATGGAACAGTGAGAAGTTGACGATGAGTGTTTCTGACTTGATAACTGATTTGCCCCTGTGTTCACCTTTAATCTTTGATGGATCTGGCCAGCACGAGGGTCACAGAGTGGTACTGCTAGAATTTACCCAAAATGCCACAAATGCCTACTGGGAGTTTCCTTTATGTTCGAGCTCTTTGTGATTGCAAGTTAAGAAAATAATTCAACTTTACATTGACTTTTATAGTCCAAAAACAGCCTGATGAAATTTAAATATCTTATTTGAATATTGTTCAAAATACATACATATATATACTGTTGCATAAAAGCACCACTGTTTATATTATAAGTAATGCCATGTGATTTGCTGTAACTGAAGAAGTGTATTCACCGAAGGGTTGACTGTAACCTGTGCAGGGTTGCAGTAATGTTGTAATTAAGCATCTGTTGTTACTCTAGTTGTTTGCCATTCTTATATTTTTCTGTGCAATTCATAAAATACATACACAATAAAAAACAACTGCAAGTAATCGTTTGTGCTTCTACTCTGTCAGTTAAAGTCTTAAAATAATTGCAATGATGTTAAACTTGAGTCATTATCAGTGAAAGGGGAAGTTGGTTAATGTGTTGACAAGATGGATGTGGAGCAGGGATGCCAAAAACAGCCGAGCAACAACAAACTGGGCCGTCCCATCTCCCTCTGATCAAAACCATACCATTAAAAGGCAAGATGGCTTTCTTTTTCTGGCTGGCGAGAAGAACAATTCAGATCGAATTAATCTTCGTCGCATCTGACTTTTAAAATACTTTAATTTGTCTAATTTCCTATTGAGTGGGCCATTGTAGCCGTGGCCAAAAATGAAATGTGTTATTCATCCTCATTGCCTCCCCTCTGTATGTTCCTCCCCACTTCTTCCGATTGGACCTTCTTCAAAGATTACAAGGATGTTTTCTCTGCTTCGTGTTACATCTGCTGCCAGTACGATGGCCATGCTATACGGCTGCTGACAGTGGTCAGGCCTGGTGCGTACGCCGCACAAGATGTTGGAGTTCAGCAGCTTCTCCCAGTTAGATGGTGGGCCGGCGTTTCTGCAGGATTAATAATTTCATGTGAGACTGATCCACTGGCCAATATATTCTCCAGGTGGTTGTAAGTTACAGGCTTCGAAATGAAAAAAAAAAGTGCTATTCTGTGTTTCACAATGGAAGAGAAAATGTATTTGAACAGCTGCTATAGTTAGCTCTCAGCAGAATATTGATTGTTATTATGGGATAACAGGTGGGCTGTAGATTACAGAAAGCACACTCTTTGAACGAAAAAGACCCCAGAGTTTTGGATAAAGACTTGTGTTATGATTTGATGAGATCCCTCAGATTGGGAAACGTTGGTCTAAAATAAAGAGTGACAAATCATTTTACAGCTGATATTTTCAGGAAAGATGGATCACAAAGGAATCGGTGTATACACAGATCTGCATGTTTAAACAACGGTTGCCATTAGGGTGCCGGTGGAGAAGTGCCACCTCTCCGAAAGGCCCTAATGGCTGCAGCCGGGCTTTCATGTGAATAATGCTGTTTATATTAGGCCTCCGCTCCTACATTAGTGTCCTTCAAATGTCTACACCCTCGCAGCCGTTTGGCATTTTGACATACTTCACAGGCTTCCTATGTAGGATCTATTATCAGGGGCCGTGCACCAGTGGAAAGTGTGCATGTGTGTGTCGGTGCTTTTTAAGTGCTGTAGTGCAGGAGTCATTGAAGGGCTTCATTAAAGAATGGAAAGTATGTAGCCATCTCTGCAGGCTGGCTGCAGCAGTCTTTGCTCTCACCTGCACCATATATGCCCAGTTATGGCCAAAGTCAGACCCTGTTGAGTAAAACAAACACTGCCCCCTACAGGTCTCTGACTGTCTCTGCAACACAGAGTTAAATAAAAAGTAATGAGTATGAATCCAGGATGAGGTGGAAAATGGCAACTTTCTTTTCCAAAGTGGGAAATGTAGCTAGAATGACACAAAGCTACACATAAGCATGGCTCATAAAAACAAGACATTTATCTAACATAACAGCAGACCTGAGGCTTTTCAGTGTTTCCTTTTAAACCCCACAAACAGATCTGAGTCCCTGCTTTACATCGTCCCACCCACAAATCGGTTTCCTTTTCATTCAACGTTCCCAGCTTGCTCTAACTGCTTTCAGACAGAACAATCAGTCTTCACAAGGCCGAACACACAGGAGTCAGGCAGCCCTCCATCATGGCCTCCTTCCCGGAGATTCTGATCAACAGATATGAGTGTGCGTGTCGTCAGTCCCAACTTTATAAATGTTTCACACGCGAGCCAAGGCACTCAGCGATGCTGACGGATCCACACATGCAGATGTATTCATTCACAGTCATGTTCCTAATATTCAATCGCCTCTTCTTGTGTTTTTACATACACCAACGCAGGCCCTAATCTGTAAACGAAACAAGCAACTAACAAAGCATGAAGTACATGAGCAAGTAAATGTTTTCAGGTCAGGCTTTGGATTGACAAACTCACATTAGAGGTAGAAGTCCAGAGAGAAACACCACACTGAGAAGACAGACGGCGAAGCGAAGGCTGAGCAGCAGAACAACACGTGCAGGGCATAAAAAAAAGACCATCACAGTCAATCAGGCGTCAGCCGCTAGTCAGGGAGGAAAAGAGGGGAAACTTTACCCCGGCTCTGGCCCTCCTGAGTTGGCCTGCCGTGCGCAGTGCGGGGGGAATCCACTGGATGTCACATACATCTTGATTTTTATGAATGCTTTGATAGCTCCCCTAAAGACACTCCGATGACCAGGTGGAGGGTATTTATACAAGCGTGTCAGAGAAGCAAAAAACGAGGGGAAAAGATATTTGCTGATCCCCTTTGCTCACAGAGAAAAAAAATCTTGCGGTTATTCTAATTGCAACTGGAAATAATTATCTGGCTGTGGACTCTGGGAAACGGGTCACTTGAATGCGCCCTGCCCTGATCACCAGGTGTGAAGGGTGGATGGTTGTGACGGATGCTCGGCTGTCCAATGGGAGAGAAGACTATACATTCCTACTGTGAAATGTGTGTTAAAGGATAACATGAGAAAACAATGTTTTTATATAATGTAATTAATTTAACAATACATACAATGCCTTCCAATACCTCATGAATTATTTGATTAAAGGAAAATTCCAGTTTATAACAACTTGGATCTTATTTTTTTTGGAACACGGCCACATTACTAGAATACAAGAAATTAATGGTCATGAGCCAGTTGCACCAGTTCTTTGCAAGATCAAACTTAGCATTGTTATAAGGTAAGTTTTTACTAAGAGGAGATTACATATCACTACATTAAATATGGGTTTCCACAAACTTACTTGTTCTAACTTAGAGGTTAGCATTAACTGAATATTTCCACTTTCAACTGTGTGTTGCAGTTGCAAGTGAAACAGTTGTGTAGCTCAGCAAACCAACTTTTTTTTCATATATATATATATACACTACCGTTCAAAAGTTTGGGGTCACCCAAACAATTTTGTGTTTTCCATGAAAAGTCACACTTATTCACCACCATACGTTGTGAAATGAATAGAAAATAGA